>PVJO010016382.1:0-42152 GCA_004026905.1 Hystrix cristata
CCCTAGAAAACTACAAATCTGGATGTCAACTGGTCATTAAACTGCATTACTCCAGGCTCTTTTTTCTTAACAAAATTTGGCATAGGCCACCAGGTGGCAATAATGCAACAGAAATAAGACTTAGAGCCAGGAGTAAAAATACTAAAAGCAGGTGGAATGGCTCTGGGGTCAAGAGAGGGAAATCTTCCTGCGAATCCAGTGGTCCCATGGAGTGGGCTGGCAGAGGGAGAATTTGGGGGCTGTGGGCTCTAATTATTCCTGTAGGGGACCCTAGAGAGCAACTTGGAAGGACACAGAGGGTCTGCAGAGGAAGCAGACACCACTCATGAGGGGTTTGCCGGCCTTTCAGGGGTCTTGCACTCTACTGTGTTCACTCTTGTTCGGATCAAAGGACAGGGCAATGCTTTCCAACAGATCTTGGGCAGATGCGATAGGACCCCTTTCTCAAGATGGTGTGGCTGGAAGCAATCAGACCCAAGTCTACTGACCTGCAGAGTTTCTCCCAGTTCGTGGAGGCCTGTGGCTGTGGGATAAAGCCAAAGGGAGAGGCCACTGATCCTTTATGAGTTTGGGTCTATCTATCCCCTATACCAGTGATGGCGAACTATAGCATGAGTGCTATTGATTTTTCTTTTAAGATAAAAGATGTTAATGTATGAGTTGTTTTTTCTAAACTAAAACCTCAGTATTTTCCCTTTGTGATAAATAAGTGAGTTTGGGATCATGGTTTGGGCGCTGGTCTATAAAAGGTTCACCATCACTGTGCTAGACTATAACTTCTTGAGGGACCATATCTACCTTGCACATCACCACACTCTCAGCACCTAATATAGTGTATTAATTATATGTAGTAGACGCTCAGTGTGTATTTTTTGAACAAAGAAATAAGTGATTCATAGAACAAGAAAGAAATAGGCTTCATGGAGCTGTCCAGGGTTCTTATCGACACCTGGCTTCCTTTGGTGTTTTGGTTTCCCAGGGCTTTGGCACAAAACCTGTCAAACTTTGTTATTAGTACATACTTATGCATTATGTATGCTCTTGACAATCTTACTGAGCTCTTGGGGCTGCATTAGGCCTGCTGCATTAGGTCCAACCGAATGATCCTCTCAGCCCAGAACCCAGCCTAGGGCTAGATTTTAAAGGCCTGCGGTATGAATTCACGGGGCAGGGAGTGTGCCTTGTCCATCTCCGAGTGCTCACAGTGCCCTACACAAATTCCGGGTGCAAAATAAGTAATCAATACAAGATGCACGATTTCTAATTGTGCAGGAGTGTGAAAAGGGTGTGGACAGTGTGGATCTGGCTCTCAGCTCAGCCCTTGGAATGATTCAGTTAATACTCTCGGAGGAGAAGATGATGAAGGATCCTATTTCTATTTGTTTCTTCTTTGAATGTGCTTTCTCACATCTGGATTGATTTAAAGATCCAGCTCTTGGTTCTTCTGTGCTGCTTTTGATTATATAAGACTTTCATGTAATACAAGGTGAAGCTCAGAGAATGAGTCCAAGAGCAAGCACTGAGGATGGACCAACAGGCTCTGGGGAAGGTGTGTTTCTGCTGCTCTGCTTGGAAACCATCAAGTAAAGAGATAAAATTTCAGAGACATCCATGAGGATGAACAGATAGATGGATTCGTGGAGTGGTTAGAGGAAAATGACTCTAACCTTGCTCTGGTGTGATGAGGGAGCCTTGATATCAGTTCCCAAAGTGCACTTGCCCAAAAAGCTCCCAAGGCCGGGCACCACTGGGTGGGGCGTTGGGTATCAGAGGGTTGCCTCACCTAAGATCCAGGTCAAGTGTCACCCTCTGGCTGGAAACCCCTCATTTTCCTGGACACAAGTCCTTCTTTGTGTTCGCACAAATTACTTCATGTCACAGAGGGTTATGTGCGTCTCAGTCTCCCTGTTCCCCACAGCAAGGACTCCCCGAGACAAAAATTGCATCTCACTCCTTCCACTGTTCCCTGACTCCCACTGCCCAGCAGAATGCCTAGCACATTTTTGGTGACTGATAAGAATCTGCAGAATTTAAAATTAGTGGAGACCACAGGATGGACAGGGGAGACCGCCCTGTGGGGACATATCTTTCTAAAAGGACAGGAGCTGAGAGCAGACAGAGCAGCAAGTTACAAGGAGAACAGAGTGGGTGACAGGGACACCTGGCATGTGTAGGTCCCTTGGTTCCTGCCTGGACTAGTCCTTGCTGCTTGCCTTTAGATCCGTCTGCTGCCTTTCTCCTGCAGCCTGTTTCTCGGGCTGCTGGTACCCAGCTTCTGTCTAGGCTGGGAAGGACCCCGGAGAGCGAGAAGAGGGGAGAAGGCAGGCATCTCCCCTGTCCTCTCTGCCCTGGGCAGGAGGACCTTTTCAGGTCACAACTGCATCTCCGTAGCTGCGACAGGTCCTTCTGCACACCCTCCTTCTGTGGTCTCACCTCCTGCTGGCCGTTTCTGCTGCGGCTCTGGCTTTGGCTGGATGGCCCTGGATTCTGGTTTCTGTCACCCGCTTCTCTCCTTTTCCTGCAGCTGCTGGCTTTCTGCTGCTGCTGATTGGGGGTTGCATCACCATCCCTGTTTTGGTGTCTTAGTCTTTCCATCTCAGTGTGGCCCAGCTTCTCTTGTTAAGTTCCCCGACATGGAAATACTAGACTGGTTTGTTTTCCCAACTGGATTCTGACCATTACAATCTTTTTTTTTAAAATAGATTTTTATTAAAATTTATCCAAAATTACACAAACTTATAGGTCATTACACAAACTTACAGACCGTAATACATTGTGCCTTTTGCTTATAACAACAAGCGATGTAAACAACCACATAATTACATTACAATCTTCTTGTTTGTTTGTTTGAGACAAGGTCTTGCTGTGTAGCTCAAGCTGACCCTGAACTCACTAGCCCAGGCTGGCCTCTAACTCATGGTAGTCGTTCTGCCTCAGCCTCCAGAGTGCTGGGATTATAGGTGTACGCCACCACGCCCAGCTACAGTCTTTTTTTTTTTTTTTAATTATTTTGAGCTGACATACAGTAATTGCACCTATTGACGGTGTATTGCAGTTTTCCTGCTGGGGCCAGCTGATGAAGGCTCAATCCTTGGGTTCCTGGACCATCCTCTGCCTTTAGGTCCTTGCTATGACCCGAGGAGTCCCTTGCTTTGACCATTGAGTCCCTGCAAGGTGATCACTGGTGGCTCTTATGAGAACCAGTAACTTCCTGCTGTTAGATGCCTCCAGCTTCTAGGCTTTTTACTCTTGTGAAGGAGGGTCTTGGATCCTGGAAGAGTGGAGTGAAAAGTTTGGTGCAAGACCATAGCCTACATATGGCCACGATTTCCAGGATGCTAATTACCTTCTGTGCCCTGACACTTACAAGAGGAATGTTTGAAACACATTCAAAGGGTGGTAAACTTCAGCAATTTATTATGTCAAGAGCTGGTGCCAATAGGAAAAATAAAACCCTTCCTGAGAGGCCTGGCTGAACTCAACAATTGATCTGTGTGGGATTATTAAGGGGAATGAGTTTGTTATGTGGCTGTTTCTGCTGTACAGCAGTGTAACATACATCAGGGGACTCTGTCAGAGTCAGACCTGGGCTGGGTGGGCCAAGACTGACCCCCGAGGGTCCTGTGCAGGTTGGTAGGAGTGTGAAGAGACTCTCCCCACCTCTGGTGGAGGGACTGAGACAAGGGGAGTAGGTTTGGAGTGGAGATGGAGACTCCATGGAGGTAGGCAGGGACCAGGTGCAAGCTTCCCTTGGTGTGGCGAGATGAAAACATTTAGAGCTTCAGTTTGACAAGTAAACATGACTCTCATTGAGCAAGGAGGAAGGAGTGAAAAAGAGCTAAGAAAAGGGGTCTGGGGCAGAAGAAGGAAAGATATTCCTACAAAGGTCACCGGGGAGGTAGGAGGGCAGGAGAGGCAGGAACACAGCGTGCAGGGCACTGACGCCCGTCCACGTGTGGGATCTTTTGGCTTCATATGTTGGTAGCTGCACCTGCCGGGGGCATGGAACACAGAGGTAGGAAAGACACGGTTCTGCTGTCCGGGAACTCGCTCTCCGGAGCAGATGATCAAAGGTCAGTGTGATGAGCACTCTGGTCTGTGGGTGTGCCTGTTATGGAGGCTGGAAGGAGGCCCCCGAGCAAGCAAGCTTGGTGGAAGGGAGTTCTGTGGGGAGTCTCAAAGGATGTGCTGTGGTTATGCAGGAGGAAGGGACGCAGAGGGCTGGGGGAGTTACTGCAGGCATCCGGAGGCTGGTACTCAAAGACCAAACTGAGAGGCAGAGTAGAGAATGCTCTGGGCCACGGAAGGTGGGTGACAATGTTAGAGGAGGTTGAAGAAGTTCTGGTGGAGGAAGATGCCCTGAAAGGCTTGATGAGACAGTGGGAGTCTGGGCTGCGAGCAGTGAAAAGCTGACAAAGCGATATGGCAGAGGGCGGTGCAATCAGATTCACGGTTTAGAAAGCGTCTCCTGGCTACAACAGGGAAACATGACTAAGGAGGGACATTGAGGCAGGGAAGCTACACGGGTGGCTGTTATGATTGTTCACCTGCTAACGACTTCCTGCCATCACAGCAGATAGCTGAAGACCGTTCTGCCCCTAACCGGGATCCGCAGGGCTCCGATGGGGCTCACTCTGGTGTGCAGAGTGGTTTTAGGGAGCTGCTTTGGGGACAGAAGTGTGGAGAAATCAGTGGAAGAGGCGCTGAGATGTGCTCCCCAAGCTCACACGTGGCGTGCTCCGTCCTCTGCAGCTCCTGGGGGGCGATGCGGCATAGCTCAGTGGGCTAAGCGCTTTGCAGGTGGAGGCAGAGCTTCAACGGCTGCGGATGAGTTGTGAGAGGGAAGGTTTTTCGGGAATGTATGTGAAGGAGGCATCTCTATACAGCTAAATTCCTTTATTAACTTAATGAGTTTGGCTGCTTTCCTGGAAATGCAAGTGCCATTTGGCACCATCACTGCTGCTTCAGAAAGGGTGTCATTAAACTAAGAATCTGTAGGAACGCACAATAGCGATAAACGGAGCTGCTGGGAGATTACACAGCATCACACAGACTTCACAAGGGCCTTCTGAAAGGAGAATGCTCTCGCTCCTAGGCCGGCACCATCGGATGTTGGGTAGAGGTAGCGGAAGACTCCGTAATTATCTGGATCATCCAACCCATGCAGGTGATGTTGGGTGATACAATTTAAGATTGAAGAACAAGGTTGAAGGGGGTCAAAACACCGCTCAGCTCTTCTCTGTCCCTGATGCATCCTCAAGTCCAGATTTCTTTCTCCTTTGTTCATCTTTTGCAATAGTGGGGCTCGAACCTGGAGACTTGTGGATGCTAGGCGAGCACGCTGCCGCTGAGCTACACCCGCAGCCCGAGTTCAGGTTGCTAAAGACAGGACCCCAAAATCACACTCTGTTCTTTCTGTGCCCCAGCTTTCCCAACTGTCCTAGAGGGTTTCTAGACCCACTGGAGGGAAACTGGAGATACTGCTGCTTGCAAACGCCAGACCAGATTTGGAACCCTCAGACTGAGATAGGTCATTGGATGGCTTGAGAAGAGAAGTCCATCTCCTTGTCACTTTTGTTCCTTGGAGTGAGGGGGAGCTTAAAGTTAGGGGGAGGCTTGGGAGTTACTGGGCTTTTGAATTTATACTATTATTGGGAGATTCTCAGTCTCTGAACTGGGTTTAGAATTGAGAGTTGGCTGTAGACATCATATAACAATAAAACCGTCCCAGTTGACATCAGCTAAAAGACTTTGCCTTCATTCGAGTGATACCATGTCCCTAGGAGCCACTCTAGCAGAGAGAATGGGCCCAAGCGGCCATACGTCTACCTCCTGCTGACCACTTGTTACGTGTCTGTCATTTCAGTCCTCACAGGAAGTCTGTAGTGTGACATTAGTCTCTTGAAGATGAGATGTGGAAGCTCAGAGAGGTTGAGTCACTGGCGAAGGCCACTCAGAGCCAGGTGTGGTGGTGCATGCTTGTAATCCCAGGCACTTGAGAGGCTGAGGCAGAAGGGTGGCAAGTCTGAGATCAGCCTGGGCAGGGTTCCTGGATTCGGTCCCCAGCATCTCTCTCTTTCTCTGGCTCTGCCTCTCTCTCTCTGTGTGTCTCTTTCTCACCCCCACACACAAACACACACACAAGCCACTCACAGGTAAGTAGTGAAGGTAGGGTGGGACTCTGATTATCTTATTCCCAAGCAAGTGCCCTTCTCCAAGGACCTCTTCTTGCCAAGGAGGAAGGTGTGTTTTGGAGAGTCCTGTGAATCTGGGTTTGAGTTCATCCCAGCTGAGAAAAGTGTGTGTGTCTCCCTCCGCCCTTCTTGGCTTCCATCCCAGGAAAGGATTCCACATGGTTGGGTGCTTTTAAAAAATTTTTATTTTTCAATTACATGCTCATTGTAACAAATCCAAACAATAGAAAAGTGGATAAAGTAAGTGGAGAAAGGTCTTCCCACCCCCTCCAGTTCGAGGCTTCCTTTTACGTCTGTGGAGAGGAGTTGAGGGTGCCAGTTCCAAGGCTATATTGCCTGGCTCCCTTCTGTACTCACTGCTCACTAACTCCACAACCCTGGGAATATTATTTAACACAGTGCCTCAGTTTCTCCATCCACAAAATAGGATGAGAGCCCTTCTCTCATGAGGTGGCTCTAAGGACTAAATATTTAGAGAAGAGTCTGGCAAATAATAAGTATTCGATAAATCATTAACTGTTTTTATTATGTAGGTGTTTAAAATCCAAAGTGAGTATTAACACTATACATATTGTGCCGCAGCCTCCTTTTTCACTTTACAATATGTTGTAGGTTTCTTTCCAAGTCTGTACATATGGTACTTCTTTAATGGTTGTATAGAATTTTATTTGTAAGAATGTACTATAATTTATTCATTTGAATATGGGGATTTAAATTATTTCCACTTTTTTTTACCATTACAATTTTATACCTTGTACTTTATATAACCTTAGGAGTAGGGTAGATTTCTAGAGCAGGATCACAGGCTGTCAAGATATAGATATCGATTTTAAATTTGATTATATATTTTAAAATTTGCCCATATGATGCCAATTATATTTTCACTGATAATGTAATAAGGAAGCCTGTACCCTTCACCTACATTTACTCATTTTATAACTGCTGGCTTAAAGAAACATCCAGCTAAATTTACATAATAAAGATGTGCATACAGAAGATAGGTCCCTACTTTAAGGCATAAATATGCACACAGTATGAAAGAGATAACTCAAGGAAAAAGATAGCAAAAGACAAAAAGTTCCTTCAGCTCAACTTTGAAGTAAAGATAAGTTTGTAGGAGCACTATTCTAGGGTTCTGTAATCCTTATGCTACCTAATCATTGTTATCCTCATTTTATATATGAGAAAACTGAGGCACAGAGAGTAGTTTGCCTAAGAATTCGCAGCTGGGTGGGTGGCAGAACTTAGAAGAACCCATATCTCCTAACTCCAGGCTCCCATGTGTCTTTTGAGCCAGGCTGAGGTCCATGCATACTTCAGATTTGAAAAAAGTGATGAGATGTCAAAGTGAAAACTTTCTAGGCTGAGATGCAGAGCTCTGCGGGGTTCGATTCTGCTGCGCCTCCCATGTGACTTTAGACAATTTTCCCATCAAGGATGCACACAGTCTTAGGGAGCTCTGGGGCTGACAGAACGCATTCTTGCTTCTCTGTCCCCTCGGGATGAGAGATTGAGAGGCAGGTGGCAGGACGACTCCTTCCCAGTTCCCACATTAGCATTCTTGTATGTTTCTATCAAATAGTCCATAACTCCTCTTGCTCTCCTTTCTGTACATGTCTATCAGTGTAGTAAATCCCGAGCGCTTCTGCTTTAAAAAAAATAGAACCAGAGCTTTTTGTGTTCAAAAGCTAAGTGTCCATAAATCAGTGCTCCTCGAATAGGAAGATGTATGTTCATCCATGAAGACAGAGCTTTGAATTATTTATTAAGTAGTGATGCTACTTGGAAACTCAGGTACACTCAGCACCATGTGGACCTCAGGGAGGATGCCGTGAGGCCCCTCACCATTTGGCACCTGCCCACCCCTCTACTCTCATGTGTCCCAAGTTGCAGTATACCATTTCCCAAAATGTACAAGGTACCCTTTTATATGACTAAATACAAAGTGTAACTAATATAAGGTGTGTGAATTGGTGGGGTTTATGACTGGGGTAAGGGGGAAGGAAGATTCAGGGATGAGTGGGGTGTTGGACCGTCCTCCTGCCATGGTTTTGCTTACAGCCCCCCCACCCAGTTAGTAAGAAGCTTAAAGCCTTTTCTGGAAAGAGACAGCCATGTACAGGGTTTTGTTCACTGCATCCTCTGTGGTTGTACTGGCACCACTTAGTAGGTGCTCCAAAAATATTTATTCAATTATGAATGACTACTCCAGAGACTTTGCATTTACTTTCTACTTGAAATAGCCTTTGCCTTCAAATTAATTTTAGTCTTTAAAACTAAACTAGGAATCACCAACTGTAAGGCACTTTCCCTAGTGGCCGCTTCTCCGCTAGGCTATTGTAATACTCTGATTTTAAAGGATGGGCTTATTATAGTGTGCCGATGTTATTTGTTTATTGTATGTTTCCCATTATAGTAAGTGCTCGGTAAAAGCTGGGGATGGGTTTGCTTAATCTCTGATCAATTGCTGTGTATCATTTGATCAGTCCACGTTTGTGGAATTGGTGAATGTGGTGAAGTGCTGGCACTTTGTATTTATTTAATTTTCAGCACATTATATTTTTTAAAGCTCAGTGGTTTGAAAACTAGAGATGGGACAAAATGCAAAGTCCTTGACCTTAGAGGGCAGGACTATGCGGAATGAGCTTGAGGAATCCTGATATGTCTCTGTACTTGGTCCAGTATTTGCTCGGAGGTAAATGAAACAGGAACCGGGATGTTGGCCTGAGAAAAACAGATAGATTTAACATCCAAGCTCAAATCGTCTTTCATGAGGTCGGACATGGACTCAGTGCTTTTGACCAAACCTGGTACACAGTGCACACGTCACAGCTGTGTCTGATGTGTTGGAAGCGGAGTTCAGGGTAATGCCCAGCCGGGGAGGCAGTGGGACTGAGGAAAATGTCACTGTGTAACTGTAAGACAGTGTTAGGGAAGCATCATTTTGGATGCTGAATTCATCAGATGATATCAGGGGAAGGGTGTAGAACACACTTTAGAGAATTCTTCAGGCTGAGAATTATAGAAATTCACACCAAACAAACTTAAGCAAAAGATAATTTCTTGGCTTCCAGGAACCTAGAAAGGGCAGACAGTAAAGCTGTGAGGAGAGCAGGGGAACAGATAGAGGTCTCAAGGACGATTGGAACCGGGGCCTTCAGTGCCAGCACCTTCCCCACACCTTGCCTCTTGGGGGTATTTTTTTTAATTTGCTTTTTCTGTAATAAATAGTTTTCTTCATGTGGCAGGACATATGGCAGTTCTGAACCTTGTTTCTCATAGCTTTAAACAACAGAGAGTCTATCTATCTATCTATCTATCTATCTATCTATCTATCTATCTATCTATCCATCCATCTCTCTATCTATCTATCCCTCCCTCTATCCATCCAGCTATCATCGCCATCTATTGTGGTACTGGGGCTCAAACCTCAGGCTTTGTACATGTCAGGTAAACACTGTAGCACTGAGCTACATCCTCAGCTCGAGAAACATTTTGATTCAGAGACAGTAAGTGCTTATCCCTTGACTAGGCCTTGCCATCAGGGAGGGTGGGAAAAGAGCTTGCAGGGTGGAAAAATGCAGCCATTTAGGAGAAATTTATTCTTCATTTTATGAGCGGAGATACAGCATTTAGGCTGACTTTGGCTGAAAATAGGAGAAACTGACTCACACTGGCTTAAATAATGAGGAAATTTATTGGTCTGCATGCTATGAGGTGTAGACGTAAAATGGCATAAGGGTCCGCTTAATCCAATGACTCTGGTGTCCACATTTCTGCAGTCCCCTCACCTGTGGCCTCTCCTTGCTTTGTCTTTGTCTTCAGACTGCTTCTTTAATGGAGGAAGAAAAAAGAAGCAGTTTTCAGCTCTACATCCACACATAAAATCCAGAGAAAGAGAAATCTTCTGGAAGATTTGTCACAACAAAAGGAGGCTTTATCCTTAGACTCCTCCAGTAGACCTCTCCTTGGTTTCCTTGGCTTGAATTGAGTCATTCACATATTTTCTGAATAAATTCTTTTCTGAATAAGCCCAAGGGATTCCATGTGCTGACGGACCTAACTATCCTTCTCTGAACCTTTGGCCAGGAGACTGGGATTTCCCTGATCCAAGTAGACTAATTAGAGCGCATCTAAAATACCTGGATTCTGTGCAGAGCAGGCGGGTATATCAGTTCACTTTTGCTGTGTAACAAATCATCCAAAATTTAGTGGTCTAAATATCTATTTAGTTCCATTTTGTGGGTGAACAACTTGGGATGTGCTTAGCAGATGAGTCTCCTGTTGGGCCTGGGTCTCGCCTGTATACACGGTTGGTTAACGGGTCACAAAGTGTCTTCTCTGAGATGCTAGGGGGTGCCTGGAATTCTCTCCTCATAGTTGTTACCCTCCAGCAAACCAGTCTGGGCTTGCTCACAAAGTCATTTTAGGGTTCCAAGAGCTGCAAGAGAGGACAAGACCTTGGACACAAATGTTTCTCAAATGTCTTCTTGCCACACATTTACTATTGTCCCATGGGCCAAAGCAAGACCAGAATCAGGTGGGAGTATGACAGCTCAAAGGGGTAGATACAAGAAGAAATGAAAAAAATGGAGCCATAAATGTAATAATCTACCACAGCAAGGTGCACAGATCTGGGAAGAAAGTCAATTTCTACCATAATATCCAAAAAGAAAGGGCTGTTCTAGATAAGGTGCATGATAAAGAAGACTGTACTATAACAGGGGCTAAATAGGACTTATTACGAGAAATATTTAGGTGCAGTAGAAATCTAGAGATAATTTAATTTCATTAGGCAGGGAGAAAGGACTTTGCATTCAGGACTGAAAACAAGGATTAAGGGAATTTAATATCTAAGTAGTGCCAGACTCAGAACTAGCCACCTTGTATGTATTGTTTCATTTAATCCCTATGGTTGCAAATGAGGAAATAGGTCAGAGAATTTAAGAAACTTGCCTAAAACCGCACAATATGGAAGTTTGGATTTAAGATCAGTTGTTTATGGTTCTCATAACTGAAGGAGTCAGGATTCGGCTAAGGCAAGATGACAGCCAAAGAGGAGAGTGGGGAGGAGGTGGGAGGAGAGGGGTTGGGGGAAAGGCGTGCCGTTTGGCAAGGACTTTTACCAGCATGGACTCCTGGGCTGTGAGTTTTGGGGGCACAGACTGAATTTCTGCTCCAGCCCGCCTGCGTGAAGCATCTAGCAGAGTGATATCTAGTATGTTCTGGGTGCTTCCTAGCTCGCATCTCATTTCAGTCCCCACACAGTGCTGATCTTTTGGGTGCTGCTGGTCTCCCTATTCTACACAGGACACAAGCGTGCACCTGAGAATTAAGCCACATTTTCCAGTTTACAGAGTTAATGAGTAGAGGAGCCAGGGGTTGAAGGAACGGCTTGCAGCCCAAAGTTTATGTTCTGAGACTCTCAGGAGATCGTGTGGCCAAAGGAAAGAGTGGTGGGACTGGGAGGGACTGGATATGGAGACCCGCACTGTGAAGGCTTTGGAGGGCCACCATCATAAATAGATGAGGGCTTATTACTACTCGTAAAGACTGGGCCACATGTTTCATATATTTTAGTCAATCCTCAGAAGTAATTAGGTATAGAGACTATTCATTTCCCCATTTTGGAGAGGAAGAAACTGAGGATCAGTGAGGTAAGCTCATTTGCTTAGAAAAGCTCACATGCCTAACAAGTACCAAAGCTGCAGGTGAACTGATAGGGGCTGATCGCAACAGCCCAAGAGCTCCGATCTCTTCTACACTGTACTAAGCGGCACTCAGTTAGCAAATCCTGCACTACTCAACATCGGGCTACATAGCACTCTGCTAACCTGTATGTGTTATCTAACATCGAACTAGCTCTTACTGGGCTATCCAGCACCACACTTAGCAGCACCATATTAACCGGCATTGTTATCCAGCACTGCGCCACCTGGTGTCTCCCTAGCTGGTGTGTGTCATCACCACCAAGCTACACAGCTCTGAGCTGACCAACACAGATCTGCTTGGTGCTGCCCGGCCTAGTCCCATGCGATGTGCAGGAGGATCAGGAGTCCGCAGATCTGCACAAAAGCAGGTGTTTGTGGGGTTCCGCTGCCAGCCTAAAATGACCTGAAAGATGACTAGGAATAGAGGATTTAGGCTTATTTGTTGCAGTTCAGGTTTGACATTTTTAGAACACTCCAGTAAGAGTTGAAAATTTGGCACAGTGAGCATCCCAAAAATCATTGTTGTGCTGTAACCAAATTGTGGCTCCTCCTGAGTGTGAGAGATACAGATGCCTTTGAGGTGTGCTTGCAGGAGACATGAGGCCCAGACCTACTCCAGTGGGAGAACTCAGATGCAGGCTGTCTGTACCTCCCCGCTCTGGGAGCAGAGTTTCTATGGGTCTAGATAAGCCGGATCGGGCCCCTAAGCACACCCTGCTCTTCTGCTTTCCATGCTGTGCTATGAACCTCCAGTCCCTTGCCAACCAAGCATCCAAGAGCTGAGCAGAAACCGTGTCCTCTCTGAACAAAACATTCCCCACAACCCTTTTCTCCCCAGAGTCATTAATAACAATCTCCATCCCCGCAGCATCTGCTAACGATTTATTATTACATGGGTAGTATAACATTTTCATATACACAACATTTTTCATCCTAGGTTGAGGTAATTACAAATGACTCACAAGCAAGAAGCATTTCCTCCAGCAACCCAGCGAAACAATGGCACTTTGTTCTTCCCCCACCCGAAGCCAGACTTTGCCTTCTTTCTGCAGCTTCTACAACCTTCCCTCGTTTATCACTGCTCCTCTAAATGAGTCACATAATTCAGCAGGAAAGGCTTCTGAGACTTGACTCAGTGACTTCTTCCTGTTAAAACTTGCTTCTAAAAATATGTGGACCCTTCTTGAAAGTCGATTCCCACTTTCTCATTGAATGGACAAAGAACTTTTCCCCAGAATGTCTTTTACCACCCGTGTCTATAGGATATACAAGAAACCAGGTGGCCAGGTACATTGGGGCATGCCTGTAATCCCAGCTACGAGGGAGCCTGAGGCAGGAGGATTGCGAGTTTGAGGCCAGCTTGGGCAACTTGGTAGATACTGTCTCAAAAGAAGTTGGTGTCATAGAGGTGACCGAGGATATTTAAAGTTTACTAGGGTGATGACTAATAATTAGATGACAGAACGCAGCTACCTGGAAACAGGGCTGCAACTAGCGTAACTTTCTAAATTGGTGCATTTTATGTAATTTTAAGATGATGAAATAATAATTGCTAGCAGCTAACATTTATGTAGTTCTCAATGCCAGGTACTGTTCTAGGTTCCTTATGTATATTTTATATATAATATGTATATTTATACATAATAAGTATATTTATATATAATGAAATGTATAATATATTATATATAGCAGTATTCTTATAATCATTCTGAGGAAACAACTGTTAGTATTTACATTTTACAGATGAGAGAACTGAGGCAAAAAGAGCTAAGTGACTTGACTAACATTCCAGAGCTGCTCAGTGCTGGAACCAGCATTCCAATCCAGATGACCTCATTCCAGTCTGAGCTCTTCTTTACTCTTCTCTCTAGCCTTCTTGGAGGGTGTATCCTACTTACTTTCCTGTGTCCCTGTGAGGGCTCTGGAGATCATGTAGAAGAAATGCTGACTTCAGCAGTGTGAGCAAAGACCACGAGTTTTATGGAAAAGGCAATCAAAGGGCTGTAGCTTCCAGGGCTCTCTACCCCACCAGGTGATGGTAAGAGTCCTATCTTCCTCACTCAGCGTAATCTCTTCCCCTAGCCCAGTCTGTGAGGCAGCCCGGTGGAGGGAGGGAATATCCTTGAAATTGGAAGACCTTCATTTGAGGCCTGGACCAGTGGAATACTGGTCCACTAACATGGCCTTCAGCTAACTCGCTGTGTGCCTGTACTTGTGTCTCTTCCCTCTCTGAGTCTTTGTTTTTATAGCTGAATAATGAAATTTGACCTGGATGATACCCAATGCCACATCTTGCCCTAATGAGGAATTCCTGTGCAGAGGGCAAATCTACGACCAATGACCTCAAGTCATTCTGGTGGTGGCCACGTAAATCATCTGTGGAGACTAATTTTGGGTTTGGATTTAGGCTCAGGGGAAGAGTGCCTTGGTCTGAGTCTGCTGAGGGCCCTGAGGAATGTCAGGTATTTAAAATCTAGTCCCATGAACCTCATTCTTTAGATGAGGAAACCAAGGCCTAGAGAGGTAAAGTAACTTCTCTAAGATCTTACAGCATGGTAATGGTGAAGTTGGGTATGGAAGCCAGTTCTTCTGTATTTCTTCTATTAAACATCACAGGATGAAGAGCTGGCATAATAACTAACAGAATCTGACATTTATTGAAAACTCACCATGTCTTAACTATATGTGGTAGATTGAATTATTATTCGTAATTTATTCCTTCCTCTTTGATCTCTAATTGACAGGCAAGCAGATGAGAAATAAGTGCTTGTTGTATGATGCTAAGATTTTGTGGTTGTTACACAGCAATAGCTAACTGATACAGGCATTGGTATCTGAAGTAGAATGTCCTCATTAAAAAAACTTTGAAATACATGATGCTAGTTTTGAGACTGGGTGACAGGTAGTAAGGAAAGTGTTAGAGGAGGCTGGTGTAATGGCACCCACATTATGTAATGACAAAACATTTGCTAAGACTCTCACTTGCAATAATCCAGAAGGTAGAAAATGTGCCTATGGATCAAATGGGATGAGGGAATTTTGAGCCAGGATGTTGAAAGCCTGAGCTGGCTGCTGCTAATTGCATTTGAAAGATATAAACTCAGGAGGGAATTGGCCAGTTTGTAAGCAGAATTCCAAGGGACGGCAGACAGCCCTGGAATTGAAGAATGGGAAAACAAAACAATTTCTCACCAAACAAGAGGTTGCCACTACAACATAGCCTTGGGGGGATGAGATTTAAAGCTTTGTCTGTAAGGTTTTGTGGGTTGTTTTGCAGTAATAGCTGATTGAGAGGCACTGTACCACGTACTCTGCATACATTACCTCATTTAATCTTTGTAATAATCCTTAAATACAGATGCTATTATGCCCTTTTTACTGGTGATGAAACTCAGAAGTTTAAAAATAAACCAAAAGAGCATAAAAGAGCCCAAAGAGTGTGTAAGAGTTTAAGAACACCCAAAGAGCATATAAGAGCCCAAAGAGAATATAAGAGCCCAAAGAACTGCATAAAGTAGACCTGGAATTGGAGATTGAGGGTGAATCTGACTCTAAAAGCCACTACTTTAGAAAGCCATTCTGCCTCTCATCCTATCAGTGTCTCCATCCTCTTTGCTGTAATATGTGAAAGTGTAGTGGGCTGAATAGACAACCTTTCAGCCCAAAGATTTCCACATCCTAATTCCTGGAAGTGGAAGGGGGTGTTAGGATTGCATACAGACAGATATGAATGTTGCTAAGTAGCTGAACTTCAGGTGGAGAGGTTATCTTGGATTAGCCGGGTGGGTTTTTAGAAGAGGAAGTTAGGAGTCAGAGAGGTATTTGAATCATTGTGCTACTGCCCTTGGAGCTGAACTCCACAATCTGAGGAACGTGTGCAGCCTCAAGACCCTGGAAAAGCCTGGGGAGCGGACTCTCCCCTAGACCTCCCAGAAGGAGTGCAGCCCTGCTGACACTTTGACTTTAGCTTAGTAGACTCATTTTGAAGTTCTGACCTCCAGAACTGTAATACAGTAAATCTGTGTTGGTTTAAGCTATGCAAGTATTTTGTTATGATAGCAATAGGAAATCAATGCAATGAGTATCTCTAAATGGGTGCTTTATGTATCTAGGAATTTCTAAGGGTGTATATTTAATCAACGTCTAAATGTCCTTGAGCAAGAGAAGTCCCTTTGGTGATAAAATAGGGGTGAAGAAGCCAGGAAATTCCTGGGAGGGGTGCAGACTTTCAACCTGTTCCTTTATTAGTTGGCCACAGCCCAGCACAACACTAAGTTAGTCCCATGAGCTAGAGGATCTGCAAATAAGCATCTACATGGGTGAGTGTGTGTAGATGTCTGGGTTTGGGTGCTGACACACTTGTGTGAATATTCATATGTGGAAATGTGTGGCTGGATGAATGTCATCCTTGCTCATGTATTTATATAGACAGATCTGATTGTGTTTATGTACATATGTAAATTTGTTCAGGCATGGGTATATATGATGTGCATGCAGAAGGTACAGGAGAGCACGTATATACACCGTTTTCGGGATGTGTGTATGTGTGTGTGTGTGTGTGTGTGTGTGTGTGTGTGTGTGTGTTTTCCCTGAATTCACTTGGAGATTTCAGGTCTGAGGTCAGAACCTTTCTAATCTATCTAGCCTGGCACCATCCTGAGCCAGGCCCTGGGTACAGAGGTGGCACAGGAGCCCTTGACAGGAACCATTAATTTGCTCTTTTCTCCCTGGAGCTGGAGTAAAATGAAGCTTGTTTTCCATTTCTACACAATGAGAAGAAGTGTATTGATTTTTCCTCACTTCTGATTGCTCACATTACAGGCTTGTTTCTAAATAATTGACACCAGGATCATTTGTTTTACTGCACAAACATATTTTATGGGTCACTTTTTCCTTTGAGACATGGTCCTGGGTGGACACCAAACAAGTCCATTTTGTTTATTGGTGTTTCTCTGCTTGGAGAACATCTCTCCAAGGGCAAGTTCAGCTGCTCTGGGGGCCCCTTTTAACTGTTCATTTGGTCACCCATTAATTTGTCCAAAAAATCGTATCGAATTCCAGTGACATGCAGACCGAATGTAGGTGGTGGTGAGGGCTGTGGTGGAGGGGTACCAACAAACAGGTTCTTGGTTATTGAACCAGTCTACTGGGGCTGCTGCATCAGCCTCCAAGGAAGCCTTCTGCCATCCTTCTTTGTAAGCAGTAATGTTCAAGGGCTAAGGGAGAAGGAGAAAGATGAGGCCAACAGGGGGACAAACAGTCAAAGCCTCAGGCTCCCAATGCCCTTTCTAACTGTATCAGGGCACACTGACATCACAAAGGTCCTGCCTCATCTCCCAGTGCCAACACACCCCCCAATTTAAAAAGCAACTAGCAGCTCCCTCAGGTTTATTTGAGTCCCCGCTTCTGGCCTCCCTCACAGGGCAGCCTCCGAACCTCTTTCCTCATGTTCTGAATTGGACTTCAAGGCAAGTTTCTTGCAGTGCAGTTTCTTTGAGGTCAGAAGCCACTCCTGAATCTCTGTCTCTGACCTCTCCAAGAGGGGTTTCTAATGTTACCCCCTCCCCACTCAGGTAGCCCTCATTCCCTAGACTTACAAAATCCCAAGAGACACTAGCTAAACTGGAGAAGGTCACCACCACTCCCAGCTGGTGTTGATGCCCAATACTCACCTGCCACCTCCACCCCTGGTTGAAGAGGTCTACCTGAGTTCTTCTTGGTTGGATTCAAAGCTTTTTCATTCTCAAATGGTGCCAAGAGCCACAGATTCCTTTCTTTGTGTAGGTGACCCTTTCATGGGGAGTGTGGGTTTCCAAGCTTCAGTGCCAACTCCTGCCACCCAGTGAGAGAAGACCCAGACCAAAGGTTTCCATCCTTCCCCCATCCCCCGAATGCGACCTTCCTTCTGGTGGCCTATGCACTGCTTTGCAACTGGGTCAGCTTTGTCTGCTCAGTGGAGGGTGGCAATTCTTGCAAGAGTTCTCAGCTGGTGACACAGCAGTGACACATTTTGGAGATTTCTCCCATGACCTCAGGTGGCCGCAGAGAGAGTCACAGAATTTTCTTATATGAGTGAAGCCAAGAATGCTGCTTATCTCTGCTGTACCCGTCTCTCCTTTGTCTTTCCAGAACCCCATGTGTTCCATATGGCAGTGGGCCTAACTAAAGCAATAGGTCAGTGCTTTTGCTACTCTTTCAGCTAGATGTAGTCAGTGGGTTGGGAGCAGAAGTGGTAGAGTAGACTTCCAGAGAAAGTACTTTAACAGAGAAGAAGACAATGGCAGGTGACTCTCCCCTTCTTACCTCTCCTTCTTCCTGATTTCTACCTCAAAATCAGACATAAGAGTTGGAGTCATCTAATAGTCATCCTGGACCATGAGGTGACCTTGATGAAATCCACATTCTAAAGATGGTAGAGCAGAAAGACTAAAGACTCTGGCTGCTATTTACTGTGGAATATTTTCTACTGCCTATCCCAAGACTTCTTACATATGAGAGAGAAATAAATTATTCCCCTTTTCTGTTACTAGTTTTTGAATGCAACTCTTGATATATGAGGCTGTATAGTCATATCTCTTACCAAGAGTAGCCTGGCATTCAGGACCGGGGTGGCCCGTGCCCAAGTGATTTGCCAGTCTTTTAAGATTCTATTGCTAAAACCTCAACATGCTCTTTCATTTATAGCAGAGCATTAAGTCTCAATTCAGATTGGTGCATCAAAATAATGCTGTGTTTACCTTGAGGTAAAAGACATAGGCATCTCCATAATTTGGAGATAGTCAAGTGATCAAAAGTAGAAATTCTTATCATAAAATAATGGATGCATTGAGAGCCTGGATCTCAAGGGGGTGTCACGGCTTGTATCTAGATGTCCTCTTAAGCCTCATGAGGACATAGGTGGGGAGTTTTGAAGGTGGCTGGATTAGGGTGTGTTAATGTGGATTAAGTGTGTGATACTGGGATTAAAAGTGTGGCTAATGAAAGCCCCGCTCTGGGTGTGGGTGGCACCAATCAATAGATTTATAACCTGAATGGAATATAAAGGGAGAGAAGGAAGGCAGGGTTGCAGCTGTTGCTTGCTGCTTTGGCTGCTTTCTGCCTGCCACACCATGGAATATTTCTCCTCTGCAATACCTCTCTGCCATGCTGCCCTGCTTTGGAACCAGCCAACTATGGACTGAAACCTCTACAAACTGTGAGCTGAAATAAAGCTTTCCTCCTTTAACTTTGGGTGTCAGCAATAAGAAAAGTAACTAAGACAGGGGGTTTTTCCTGGAGAATCCTCCAAAACAGGCATCCAGAGGAAATTAGCAGTTAACATAGGTTAAAGGTGCAGGACACAGCCAAACAGCCAGGCTGTGTGTGTGTATATGTGCAGACTGCTTGTTGGCATCTCTTAGGCTGGATGGGTCATTAGGGTCTGTGCTCTCATCGGTCAGTGGCCATACCATATTAGCTAATTATTTTGAATAGCATCCCTGACATCTTCCTCTCTGGATGGTGTACTACTTAATCCCCAGGCCCAATCTGCAGCCGTTGGATTCCCCAGAGTTCAAACTCTGTGTCCATGCATATGATTTATTTGACATGTACTCAACTCTCTGTCACACTGAAACACGAGTGCAGTGCCCCCAGCACATGTGTCAAGGGACCACAGAGGCCCTTCCTCTGAGTGCATAATGCTCCAGCTCTATGTATTTTTCTTTAATTCGCTATTTGATTAGTATAATCATGCCTTGATTGGGCATGAATCATATTCCACCTGCACAGCCACCTTTTTCTCTGTGCCCCAAAGACGGCTCCTTACCATCAGACCTAGATAGCCACCCATTGTACAATGTTGTGTCCTTCAACCAGTGTCCTGCCCTCTGAAATAGACACCCACTCAGCAGGTGCACCTGCCAGCTCCTGGGCTTTTGCCAGTCTGTTCCCTCCCTCAGCAGCTAACCCGGCCGTGCCCGCCCCACCCCAGCTAGAGGCACAACACAGTTCTCACTCCTTTTGGTTCTCAGTCTTCATTCCAGAGTTACAGTATCTGACTTTAGGGGAGCTCCAGACATTCTTCTCTCCTTGTGCCCTTCGAGAATGTTACTCAGGACTCTAACCAGAAGTGAGTTCCGGGTCTCTCACTGCTTGTTTCCTACAAAGCTTTCTCTCTCTCTCTCTCTCTCTCTCTCTCTCTCTCTCTCTTTCGTATTGGGGATAGAACCCAGAGCTTCATGCAGGATAAACAAGAATTCTAGCCTTGAGCTAAACGGACCCTTAGGCGTCCTTTTACTAGTTCATCTCCAGTGGAAATGGAAACTCTTTTCCCTTTCTATCACCATACATTTGGCTTATCTTGGAACTCACAGAGTGTATGTCTAGTTCTTTCAGCAAAATGCTTTTGAAACAATACATACAAAACGTGAATGTTGTGTTTCTACTATTTAATTGCTGAGTCACGTTCCATTGTATAAATAAACCACAATTTGCTTATTATTTGCTTATTCATTCACCCACTGAGGGACATTGGTTTTATTTTTTTCCCCCAGTTTTTGCGTCTAAGAATAAAGATTCTATAAACATTTGTTTTTAAGTCATTTTGTGGCAGGTCTCTTGCTCTTTAAGATGATCTTCTGACACTATAGTTTTTATTTCCCCTTTTTCTGGGCTCCCTTGACCCCTGTCCTTCTCTCTGGCGTCTCCTTGACCACAGCGCGATGTCCTCATGTGTTTGTCATCTGTCTCCACCACTGCGCTGTGAGCAGCCCAAAGCGGCAACTCTGGGGCATCTTCTGCAAAGTCGAGGTCGAACGTGCTTCACCAGCTTGTAGGCCAGACTGTTCTTAGTGCTCAGCTCTCGGCTTGCTCTGCTGTGAAGAGGGAAGAACAAGGTTCCTGCCCCAGGGAGGTCGGAGTCTGAGGAAACAGTCGACTGACGTGAAGACCGGTGACCCAGAAGTGCCTGCCGGTCCCAGATTCGGTCTTCATGTGAGTGGGAAGAAGCTTGTGGTGTCCTGAAGGGAGAACTCAGCACTGCCATTGTGAAGAGACCCTTTGTGTTTCTTGGACACTGTGAAACGAGTCACTCTAAGGGGCTGTGAAGGTTCTGCGAGCCATCCCTGGGACTGAGAAATGCCTCAGGTCATACATGGGGGCTCTTGGTTTGGGGCTAGCTACCCACCCTAAAAGCATCCTCACAACCTATAATGGGGTCATCTGTTCTATCTTGGGGTGTGCAAAGCTCTTCATCTGAAGATGCTCCACACTGCCAGCCCTGCTCCTGGCCTCTAGTCTAGGCCTCTGCTGCCTCCTGTACTCCCTCTTTGGATCAGTCAGAGTTCCAGCACACCAAAAGAAAACAAGAAGATGCTTTGACACATGTATGTGTATTGTGTACATACAGTCATGTGCCAAATAGTGATGTTGGTCAGTGACAGACTACGTATCTGAAAGTGGTCCTAGTTACTACAACGGAGTCAAAAAAATCACTTTTGATTTATATAGTTGGAGTGGAAGAGCTGGCTAGACAGGCTGTCAAGAAAGGCGGGCTGGAACTCTAAGGCACAAGCTGAAGCTTTTGTCCACGGGTAGACATTTTTTGCTTTGCTTTCTTTTCTTTCATTTTTTTTTAAGGAGGAAAGATTTATTTTCACTCATGGTTTCGGAGGTTTTAGTCCGTGGTTGTCTAGCGCCAAGGCAGAAACAACATGGTAGAAAGGTGTGGCACAGGGCAGCTGCTCACTTCACGGCAGCAGAGAGAGAAAGAAAGAGACACCAGCATATCTTTTTTTTTCCTCTAGGGAGCCTCAAATCTGCTCTTGAGGCTTTTTATCTGATCGAACTAGTTCTACCCCATGTAGTCTCCATCCCTTAAAGTCAGTTAATTATAAACATTAATTATATCTATAGAATAGCCCTCATAGCAACACCTAGATTAGTGTTTGATTGAATAACTGGGGATTATGGTCTGACGGAGTTAGCACAAAAAACTGGCATCCCATTTCCAAAATTTGTTTCCTGGATCTATGGAGGAAAAGAAGCCAGTTTTGGCTTCTTTGTACCTGTGAAAACAAAGAGGCAAGAATGAAAAGGGATTCTCACAGGTTGGAACCCATGTCTGATCAAAATGGCTTATAATTGGGTGAAGTGACTGTAGTCGCTCCTCAATAGCTCTTGTGAACATTCTCATTTCCACAGGAACAAGGATCTCTTTCAGGTGCTGGGGGAAAGGGTAGGTAGGGCAAAAACAAGAGGAAATGTTATATTTTGGATCTGAACTGTCCTCCAAAGGCTCACATGTTGAAGGTTTATCTCCGGCTGGTGGCGCTATTGGGAGATGGTGGAAATTTGAGGGAGTGGAGCCTGGTTGGAGGAAGTGGGTTACTAGGTGTGTAACTTTGAAGGATATATTTTTGTCCCTGGCTCCCTTCTTTTCTCTGTTTCCTGGTCACCATGAAGTGAGCAGCTCTGCTGTACCATGTGCTCTTAACACGATGTTCTGTCTTGCTAGGTCAAATGACAATGGACTGAAACCTCAGAAACTATGAGCCAAAGCATATTTTTTCTTCTTTAAGTTGTTATTCTCAAGTATGCTATCATAGCAACAGAAATATGACTAACACAGGATATATTGTATCCATTTCCTGGGTACCATGCATACCAGAGAGAATTACTGAAAAGCCTCATTCCCTGAGCTCATTTAGTGAGTGACATGTCCTTCTATACCAACATATTGAAGCTAACACATTTCTGTACATGACTTTCTTTTCCCACCTATCCACATATCCATCTACCCACTCTCTGTCTATTCGTCTGCTATCCATCTACCCATCTACCTCTCCACACATCTACACATGTACCTACCTATTCACCCTCCATTTAGATACCTATAAATCTACTGTTTTATCCAGCCAGCCAGCCAGCCAGCCAGCCATTTACTCATCTGTTCATACAATCACACCTATACCTATCCACTTGTCCACCTACTGACTCATCTATCCGCCCACCTCTCTTTCCCTTCACTCTACTATCCATTCATCCACCCGCCTATCCACGTATCTGCCCATATATCTATTCACCCCATGGATATTTACAGATATTTATTAAATGCCTACATGATTCAGCCACCATGCTTAGTGCTGAAGCTAGAAAGGTAAGAGAAACAGAAATGTTTCCTGCATTAAGGGAGCTTACTATCCAGGTGTAGACAGTACAGACAAATTCAAGATTGCAACTAAGGCAGCTGCTACAAAGGAGAGGTACATGATACTATGAAAACCTGTAATGGCAGATGGAATTTAGGCAGACAGTCAGGGAAGACTTCTCAACTCCAGCTGAGGAGTAGATTTATTGAAAAAAGAGAAGGGGAACACAAAGTTCACAGACTAGAAGGTAGGGGTGTGCTGAAGTGTAGGAGCAGGAAAGCAGTCTGTGGGGGCTCAGAGATAGGTAAGGGCCATCTGTTTAGGGCTGCGTTGAAAGTTTTGATTTTTTTTTTAAACAAAGCATCTTATGGAGGGATTGAATTATCAAAATTGTGTTTTGGAAAGATGCACTGGGAAGAAGAGAAAGAGATGAAGTGGACAGACAACACAGGAGTCTAGGACAGTTAGTCATCCTATGGTGTATTTTTCTAAGAATGTGATCTTGAAGTTTTGGAACAAATTTTTCCTCGTGTAAATATCAGCCAAAAATGTTGTATTGAGAAATACTTTATGTTCTGTAATATGTGAGTATTGAACACTAAGAGATTGTGGTGGACTTACTATTGTGGTCACCTTGAGCCAGAACGCCCAGCTGGACTGAGTTGGTGTGGTTCTGGGTGTAGACGATCCACCTGAGGATTGTTGCTGATGCAACATCAAGGAGCATGGGAGCGGATGATAGCTGCAGGCTGTTTCCCAGGAGAAGCTCTGCTGCGGCTGGTTCTCCTGAAGAGGACTCAGCTGTTCTCGTCGAGGAAGGAGCTCGGGGCCTTGCTGTCAGTGAGGATGGCTGCTGTTGTTGCTTCAGGGGAGCTCTGGTCCTCATCTCTGCTGCGAGCATCACATCCTAGTTCCAGTAAAGATTTCTTTAGCCATCATCTGCAGACACAGACATACACGGGATAGTGCTGTGGGCTCCCAGCCCTTGATTGGATCTTTTGGGTCTCCAGTGCATCGAAAGACACTCAGCACTCTTCCTGCATTTGGCTTATGGGTGAATGTTGTAACTTATAAATTTCCTGTATGAAATCTGCTCTCTTGCAAACCATTGGCTCTAGAAAGGTAACTAATACAGAGATATTGAAGGGGGAACTATTACCTGGGAAGATGCTCAGGAGGGCATGCTCTGCCTGACTTTGCATGTGCTCCTTGTGACAGGGACTATGCCTGACTCATCCCTCTCTTCCCACCCCCACACCCAGTGCATGGCCCAGTCCGGTTAGATGCCTGATGACTGAGCTAACCAAGGAATGAACAAAGAGTTTGGAAGATGGACTTGGTCTGGGGAGATCCATTCCCCCTTTTCTCTGTCCTGCTCTTTGTAGGAAGGCATCTACTCCTGCAGGCAGCCTTTCTCAACCTTCTATGTTCAGGGATCCCAGTGGGGCTCAGCTAATGTGAAGCTGGGGGAAGATGAGAGATAGGAGAAAGGAGAAACCAGGGAATTTGTCCCCTCTTTGGTGACTGTGGGAGGAGTCTGCAATAGCTGCTGTCCCTCCTGTATGGTTCCAGTTTCTTAAGAGTGAACCATAGGCCCCTCTCAGTCATTCTTCCTTTCTCTTTCCCTGTGACCTCGGGATGGTGGTGGCTTCCTGTCGTTGCTGACATTTAATTGCCTTGCTCTCCGGCTTGGCTTCTCAGCTTTTCCATTACCCAATGTAACCAATTCCCTGCACTCGAGTCCCTCTGTCTTAAGCAGCTGGGTAGCTTCCTTTTCCTGGTTGGGTCCTGATTACACAAGACTGAGTTGTGGACATGGCTTCTTTGCCTCACAATCCCAGACCTTCTGGGAAATTCCCCATATACATACCAAGTGCGCAAGAAATTTCATTAGGCACAAATAACAGGAGATGCCATTTGCACCTAAAAGAAGATGCTGCTACTTTTATAATAAAGAAATTTATAAACAATTATGTTGGGGAGAAGGAGTAAGATGAAGTTTTGAGAGAAAGAAGTATTAATTACAGTAATAACTTCCAATGATTAAACCTCTAAGAAGTGCTGGAAGTCTTGCACACATTCTCGCTAACCTACAGAGTCTTATAGTGCTCATTTTACTGAGGAGTACACGGAGTATAGCAGATGGCAGAGCTGATAATTGAACCTCTGGTCTCCCTCCCTCCAGAGCTCATGGCCCTTTTGTGCCACACACAGAGAGAAAGAAACTCTCAGAAAGAAATAGAATGTGTTTATTAATATTGAACCAAGACTTGCCGCTCAGCATTGGAAATGTTGAATTCTCAATGGCCACGTCACCTGGTTGATGTCTATGATGCCACACACCAAGATGAGGGTTGGGACATCAGCCAACACAACCCACAGCCTGTGTGACATCCCTGAACACACAGGTATCACACTTGCTGTTGCTTTAAGAGTAGCATAAAACTGTTGCTCAGGGAACCTGCGGTAGCAAAATCCAGACCCTGATTGTCTGGGAGACCATGTTTTCTGCACAGGTCACAGAGCAAACACTGTGAGAAACAAACCAATTACAAGAAGAAAAGGGAGATATCAAAGAGCATATCGGATCCTTGCCGCATGCACGATGTAGAAGCCAGACAGGAGAAACCAGGAAAATAAGCCTCAAACGCCTTTGGAATATTTAACCCTTCCTTTAGGGAACTCGGTGCAGAAGTCTGCTTGGAGGATTTAATTTTCTAAAAGGTTTTGATAAAGGTACAGAGCAGAGCAGAGACTATCAAGAATGAACTGGGGCTAAATGGAGGCTGCGAGGTCATTACCAGGGCCTTTTTTAAAAAGATGTTTTATTTACTAGTTTTCAGAGCTTTGCATCCTCCTTGGGATAGATGAAATACACTTGTACGTGAAGGTAACTCAACAACGGTGTGTGGCTCAATCCCTAATTCCTCAATCGTCTTTGCCTTCAGTGCAGGGTTTTACTGGTTAAGCTGGCTAAAGAACAAAAATGGGGCCTTGGATGCTAACAGGGTCGGATGTGACACCTGGACTCAGTTACCTCCCATCACTGGAGCCAGAAGCCTTTACCTGAACGGTTTCTCTGACAGGACAGGACCCCACGCTGGCTCTCGACCTATCTCTGCCCCTCAGTTCCTTTCACTTCCAACTTCGGTCCGAGTCTCCTGGGCCAACCTTGTCTCATTCCTCAGGATTGAGATATGGAGGTTATATTTCGTCATCTTAGATTCATTCTCCTTTTTGCCTTATGTCAAAATCGTTCTGCACACTACTTCTAAATTTCTTCCTAAAGAGAGCTCAGACCTTATCCCTGGTTGCAAAGCTCTAACGGCTCTCCATGGGCTGTAGAATTCTCTGGTTGACTATTCTTCCCTCAGAAGAAGGTCTTGTCCTTCCTGGTTTTCAGGGTTCACACTTTTCTGGGTATCTTTGTATCTCACCAACTTGTTTTTCACAATCTTCTTCGCTGGCTCTTCATCTCCCAGGCTTTGAGATGTTGGGGTACCCCTGGGCTCAGCGCCTGTATCTTTTTTCTTCTCTAACTTTGCTGCACCCTGGCTGATCTCATCTTTCTCATCTACCTGATGAGAACTTACCGAACTGAAGACTTCCAAATTTATACTCCTCATAGTTCAGACCGCTTCCTTAATTTTAGCTGCATCGATCCAACTTTCTCGAAAAAAACACATTGAGTTAATCTAGCCTATCGTACATGGATACTGCTTGATTTCTGATTGAATTATGTCCCAATAAACCCATGTAAGTTGAAAATATATTGTAGGTCAAAAATGCGTTTAATACACCTAACCTACTAAACATCATAATTTAGCCCAGTCTACCTTAAATGTGCTCAGACACCTGCTTTAAGCCACAATCAGACAACATGAGAGAGGACTGTACTGCATATCACTAGTCTAGAAAAAGATTGAAATTCATAATGTGAAGTATGGTTTCTACTGAATGCATATTGATTTGGCACCATAATAAAGTTGGAAAACCACAGGTCAAACTATTGTGAGACAGAGACCATCTGTATCGATCTTTGCAGAGAGCCAAATACAGAATATTGTGTTTTCCAAGGATAGAAACACCTTCTGTTCCTTATGATCACAATGTGTTCTTGCTACTCCTTTTCTTTGAGATTTATGTTCTTTCCCCTTGAGTACTGGATTATCTTTGTGACTGTATTGAGAGAGTGTGGTCAAGTGATGTAGTATGATTTCTAAGGCTCAGCCCTAAATATGCCACACACTTCTGTCCTGCTCTCTTGAGAGGCTTGCTCTTGTAACCTAGCCACCATGCTGTGAGGAAGCACAGAAGATACCATGTGGAGAGACCACGTGGACAGATCCCATATGGGTATTCTGGCCAGTGGCCCACCTGAGGTCCAGCTGACAGCCAGTTTCAACCACTGGACATGTAAGCAAAATGCCTTAAGATGATCCAGTTCCTAGCCATTGAGTTACCCCCAGCAAATCCAGACATTGAGACAAGAGGACAAATTGTCTCTAATGTGTCCTGCACAAACTCTACCCACAATTCTAGTGGTTGAACACAGTAATTGCTTTTACACCAGTAGGTTTTAAGAGATTTAAGGGAAGAGATTTGCTAGGAAGCAGTAGTAATTGGAGCACTCGATCTCCTTTGGGTTCATGAGAACCTTCCAGTTTTAGAATCCGCGAGCCCTGCTCCCTTCTCATAGTTTCTCTTCTTAATTATATAGCAGACCCAATCTCTCTCATTGTGTACTCCTGCACTAACCTGCCTCTTCCACTCAACTACCTTACATAGGCCAGAGGAGCCAGGTCAGACACACAGAACCTGCACTCAGTCACTCGGTGCTATATCATGTTCATGTGCCATGTAGCTCTCCTTACTTGTCTGTTATTCTCTCCTCGATTCTTATCTTCTCAATCTGTAGAACCCCTTCCTATCCTTTAGTGGCTAATCTAAAACTTTCTTCCTTGAAGAGAAGGCTCCAGAAGGTTCTAGACTTAAATGCACATTTAGTGAAGCCAGAGCTGGGTCACAGTGGGTGCTGGAGACCCCGTGTACATCCATAGGAGAACTGCTACCCAGCCCCAGAAAATTGTTGCCTCCTGGAGTATGATCTTAGTGTGGTTGGCTCTTTTGATTTTCTGAGGAAAGTCTGAATTTTATGTGAAGCCTCCAATCTTAAATCTTTAAGCGGGGCAATCAAACTGTGTTGCTTCTGGCCTGGAGCCACCAACTGGCCGTCCCTGCACTAACCAACTAGCTGCGTTCATCAGGATACATCCGGCCAATATTTCTGGAGAGTTTTCCAGACTCTATAGAAATGATTTTGTAATAATGACCGAGTAGCTGTGAACTACTCATAGACAGTGTTGAACCCGTGCTTGTCACCCTTGTCGCTCCACCGGCTGGTATGGGGTTGGGTGCTTAGCTGGCCACACAGTCTATCTGTTTATTCAGTACTGTGATCTCCCCTGCTCTGGTCTCTAATGTGAGGGTTCAGCCTCTGTCCTCCCCTATCTTCCCCACAGCACCAACCTAGAATGCTCCGAGCATTGCCACCTCTCTGATGAGGTCACCCTTTCACATTCCTCTCCAGGCTGCACCTCTCTGAAGCAGCCCTCTACATTCTGAAACTCACCCCTTCCTGCCCCCTTCTCCCCACTCCTATTTGGAACTTGAAATCTTTGCCAAAAGCCCTTCTGGCCGCGGTGTGTAAATCTGCTCTGAGATGGGTGCCTCTCAAGCCTGTTGTCTCAGCTGAAGCAGGACACTTAGAGCTGATTATCGCATTACTGCCCTGCCGATGTGCAGCACGGCTGTGTGAGTCAGATTGCACACCCCCTGGAAGATTAGCGCTTTAGAAGTTGTCTGCAGCATTATGGATGCTCCGTCATCAGCAGTGTTCCTATATTCTCTCTGGAGGAGCTAACGACGCTGACAAAACACATTGAGCTGCTGTTCCCTTCCACACATCCAGATAAAAGGCAGCACGTCTTGATGCAGGGCGTATCATTCGGTGATGGCAAAACATTATCTTTTCTTTATGAATCATAGAAGACATTTGGGCTTGCTCATAATCTTTTAAAAACTGTAGCCATAGTAACACGTGTGTTGCCCGTTAATATGAGATTTTCTTCCCCCTTCTTAAAGACAACAGCCTGTTTTACAATGTGTTCTTAGCCCCCCAACAGAGCAATATCCATTAGATTTACAACTCCACCAAAATCAGATATTAACAAAAAGAGATTGACTTCTCTACTAGTGAGATTCTTGGCTATTACCCCTGTGGGGTGACGTAAGAGCTAGATTTCCTTTGGCCAAAAATTGTCGTTTAGAACAAAAGGGTAAGTCTTTGATGAAAAGAATCTTCAGTGGTTGCACACAGCTTGGGGGCTAGTCTGCCTACACATGCCATTTCTCAGAGGAAAAGAATTAGGTTTCAGAAGAAATAACCACAATGGCAGAGAAACTCGAGGTGTATCCCAGCACAACGTGTCCTTGCCATTGCATAAAGGTGGCTGTACTATGGGGTGTGATAGGAGGGAAGGGGTGTTACAAAAACATGGGGTATTTTTGCTTTTTTGGTAATTGACACACTTCTGCTGGAGTGTGGGATATTCATAAAAGCAAGCAGGAAAATGTGGATGCTCAAGGTCAGAATGGTTGAAAGAAGTGGGGCTAATTAGCTTGGAGAGGGCAGCAGAAGTGATGGCCCATTTCAAATACCCAAGAGGCGACTTTGGGGTGGGAGAATTTGACTTGATTTTTGTATCTCTGAAGAAGAGAACTTGTAGCTATGGCTAGGAGGATGCTGTGGAGAAACACCTTTCAGGCTGGCCCAAGGAAGAACTTCCTGTTTGTCACTACTACTGAGATGAAGGAGAAAATGCACGAGTAGTTATGGCACCTGAAGTGGGGTTCCCTGGAACACGATGCTTCTCTGAGTGCATGGAGTTGATCGAGGGGCACCTTCTTGATGGATACCTTGTAAAGTAGGCGTGACTGCACCAGCGGAGGGCTGAACTGTGAGGAGGCTGCGGGAGAGTTTCAGTGGATCCGTCAGGAGCCCGGGGTGGCCCTACGCCACTGTCCGAAGTGAGCCAAGGGAGCTGGCCCTTTGGATCTCAGGCTGACCGGTCACTGCAGGGAACTGTCCTGCAAGGAGAGGGTTAGCCTGGGATAGAGCTGCTCTCTTCAGCTGTGGGGAGTTCCAGGGAAGCACCTCCGTGTTGCTGGGAGCTGAGGGAATGAGAGCTTTGAGCCTGGAGGGCAATCCAGGCAGCACTATGCTACCTTCACTGAAGGTGGCTGCTTGATGGAAATGCTGTGACCCCTTCATAGTGTGACTTCTCATGATGCTTCCGGTGTCCACGTTCTGTTATAAAACACGATAAAGTCTCTCAGAGATCCCTATGGAGCCTCTAGCATGGGATCTGGGGTGGAGTGAGAGGCACAGTTTGCTCATTTTAGAGATCTTGGCTCCTGGGCAGCATTTGACAAATACTACTAGGTGCAGTCATTCAAACTTCATTCAAGTAATAAGTATTATCAGGTCACTTAATTTCAGAAGTAGGAACTCAAGTATGTTGTAGATAAAGCCCCAACCCTAATGGGGCTTATAGTACAGTGGGAGAGATACGTAGCAAAAAAAAAAAAAAAAACAAAAACACACAAATTAGATAATCTGGAAAAGGAGATGTAGAATGTGTGTGTGTGTGTGTGTGCATGTGTGTGTGTGTGTGTGTGTGTGTGATATTTACATTGAGAATTCTTAGAAGGTCTCTTTGAAGAGTGACACTGAAGCAGATTTGGATTATATTAAGGAAGCATAAATATCTGAGGAATAAAGTTCCAGGCAGGATGATTAGCAAGTGAAAAGGTCCTGGGGTAGAAACAATCCTGGCATTCTCAAGAATTGGTTATTGAATGTGGGAAAATGGAGCTGAGCCTTCAGGGAGAACTTGCTTAATTAGAGAGGGAGTTGGTTGTGGGGGATGTTAGTAACTCAAAGCCACACAGGGTCCTTAAGAGTAAAGAGCCGGTATTGTTGCAGAGATCTGGCATGCGACAGCCCTCAGGGGCAGAGCTGCAGCTAACATGCTTCGTTTCCTCATCTGGAAAATCAGGATGATTTCAGTATCTGCTCTGTAGGGTTGTTGTGAGCATCGAGGACAGTGATGGACAGAAGTGCTTACCTCTGTCCTTTGCTCATAGCAAGTGCTTGATGAATGCTCGCTCTTATTTGTACTGTTTGGCCTAGAAAGCTGAGGAGCTGCTGCTTAGCCTAAGATTTAAGTTTTGCCCAAATCCTTTCTCTATGCCATCTTATGGTCTCTTTCTCTATCATACTCTTGGTCTCTGTACCTCTCACCCTCTTTCTCAATATCTGTCTCCTGATCTATCTCCATGCTTCTTGTACGCTATCTCTTCTTCTCTGTTCCTGTCCCTTAGTCTGCTCTGTCTTTGTCTATCTGTCTGTCTCTGGTTTTTGGTATACTGAGGATTGAACCCAGGGCCTTCACACTGAGCTATATCCCCAACACCTGTTTAATTTTTCAGTTTGATACAGAGTCTGTTTGAGTTGCCAATGCTGGCCTCAAACCTATGATCCTCCTGCCTTAGCCTTCCAGAGTGCTGCACTTACAGGCCTGCGTCACCTCATCTGGATCTTTCATTGTTTTCTCAGTCTCTCGTCTGTCTCCTCTCCCTCCCACTCCCCTCCCCCTCTCCTCCCCCCCACCCCGCCACCTTTTCTTTGTGCCAGAGTCCAGTTGAACTTTCTTAGGTGCCCAGGAGCAAGGTAACCTTCCACGGTGTGGGGTGTTAATGCGGCCAATAAGTCCCAGGATTCTGCCCTTCACTGGGGAGCAGAAGTGGATGGCACTGATTTCCCTTCATGAGCTCTCCATCTGCTGGTGCAGGAAGAGGAACTTCTCTTAATGACACCAGCTTCTCCACAGCATGTAGGGCTCCCTCCATCATGAGAGCAGCTGCCTTTCTGGCCTCTCCCACGGGCACACTTACTCCTGCCTTGAACATGCCCACGTGGTCTCCACGGGGCTGGAACAGCAGGTCCCTCCTGGTCTCTGGACTGCAGCGAAGCAGATTGGAAGTGGATTTATGTCTCCTGCTCTAGGGGTGCATAGTAGCTCCCTGGTGAGGGAGCCCAGGTTGGGGAGGGCTGGGCCTTCTGGAAACACAGACATTTTCTCTGTGGAAACCCTTTTCCAGGAGATTGATGGCAAGAACGGTGTCACTTTATCTCTCAAAGAAGTTTTTTTTTTTTTAAATACCACTTAAATGAATTAAGTGATGAGGGTTTTGAGATTTCATCTCTCCTGGTCCCTTCCAGCAGGCAGTGAGGTTGGGGAAGGCTCAGGGCTGGGGGAAGGTTCAAGGTGTTCTGAGAAGTTAAGATGTTATCACAGGAATTAAAGCAGCCAGGGAGAAGGGGGAAAAGAAGGAAGGGAAAAAGAAATGAAAGGAGAAAGGGAAAAAATGGAAAAATGTAAATAAACCTGCTGTAAATAGGGAATGGTGGGGGAATAGAAAGGAGGCATGGGGAAGAAGGGGCAAACCAAAACACATCATGTACAGGTACAAATTAGCCATGATGAATGTGATCATTATATATACAATGTACCAATACATGTTCTTGGTAAAAAAAAAAAAAAGCAGCCATGTGTAAATTTCAGTCCTGGATCCATCACATTAAGTTGGGGAAAAGGATAGATCAGGTTCCTTTTATGAAATGAGGGGCAAAATTGCCTGCTCAGGGTTCTGCAAAGAATCATTGTAAGGGTAAAACAGAAAACAGGATGGCAGAATTTGGAAACCAAGCGTTGTGCACACGTATGTTGAGTGGCATCTAAGGCCATATTCTGTGCTAAGCATTTCACGTGGTTTGTCTCATGTAGTCATTAATTCTAATGAGGTAGGTACTATAGTCCCATTTAAAGGATGAGCAAACTAAAGTCCTTGAAGAGTTGTGGGTTCTGCCCACAATGTCTGAATGTGTGTGTGTGTGTGTGTGTGTGTGTGTGTGAGAGAGAGAGAGAGAGAGAGAGATGGGAAGTAAACTGGAGTCTGGTTGACCCCAGAGCTTGTTTCTTTCCATGTGCCACACCCTCAGTTCTGTCTCGAAGGATCATTGTGGCTGAACTGATGTCCCTGCAACCCAATTGTCTTGACGGACTGAGACCTGGCAGACAGCGGGGCTTGAGGTGGCCGCTCCATCTTGAGATGTCCAGCAGGTTAACCTTGAATACTCCCGAGCACCCCTGGAGAAAGAGAATTTTGGAGTTACCTACATCAGGAAAGGGGCCATCTGCTCTGTGTCCTTTCAGATATATTGCCTTCGGAATCTGTGACTTTAACCACCACTTTCGGGCAGTAGAGATTAAGGAAAACAGGTGGCTGCTGCTTCATTTGTCCAGAAAGAGCAAAGTTATATCTGAAAAAGGGACTAAGAGGCTGTTCTCGCTATCGGAAAGAATCCATCCTAAGGGCTCTGTGAGCAGTGGAAGCTCTTCCTCTGCCTTCTTGGTACACCTGTTTTGATTTCAAAGAAATCAAGAATGTTTATTTTTGTTTGTTCATTTTTTGGTGGGGTGGGAGTGTGCTGGGGATTGAACTCAGGGCCTTGCGCTTGCTAGGCAAGTGCTCTACCACTTGAGCTAAATCCCCAGCCCCTACCAAGAATGTTTTTAAAGTCCAGGCTTCAAAACTCTAAGCACAATTCTTCAAGGATGTCCAAGCAACTTGGACTTAGGGGAGGCCAATCAAGAAAGGATTCACAAGCGAGTTGAGTTCTGCAGATAAGATGTCCTGGTATTTAAGTGTGACTTTGGTCACATTTCCTATTTTCAAATCAAAATTGGCTTAGCCCCCCATTTGCCATATTTTCAAAAATCTCAGCAAATCTATTGAGGCTTTTGGATTATTAAAAAATACCTTGTGTACACTCAGTTTCAAATGGTCAGTGTGGCTTCCATATGTGTGTGCTGGAAACCTGGGAACTATGAGCAGGCCATCACGAGCAGGCTGATTTCAGCTGCCATTGATGCTGTTGCTGCCACCCGGGGTGGCTGTTGCAAGCTGATCCGGCACAGTGTGATGTTCTCCTGTGCATGGCTGAAATGATGCACTTGCTCGTTCAGATCCCTGCCCTGATCAGAGTGTTCTTTGAAGACAGAGATCTTTCTTAGTATTCTGTTGGCACGGAGTGCTACATACTGGGACTTCAAATCAATAGCTCCTCAACACACACCCACATTTTCAGCCACTTCTCCATCACTTGGTGGGCCAACCATGGGGGTTTTCCTGGCCCCAAACATGGTACCAAGCTCAACTCTCTCTTGCCTTAGCTTGAGTCTCCTCTTTAGACTTCTCCTTTCCTTATAATAGATCTTGGCCCCCTAAAGTGTCTTTTCTTGCTAATGGGTCATATTGGGATCATATAGCCCCTGAGAAATTCCAAAAAGTTTGAGCTTCACAATGAAAAATGATAAGGTGGCATCCTTATGAGATGATACCTTAGGATACAATCTCCAAGACCCCTTCTATTTGCCAAGGAGAATCAGCAGGAATAGCTAATGCCTTGGCTGGCCAGAAAAATGTCCTGTTATGACCCTTCCCATAAGGTAATATGTGACCACTTGTCATTTCAAACCAGTAGCGTTTTTCTAAGAACAACCCACCCACACAGAAAAGTAGCTGCAATGTGTAAATGGCAGCTTCATTCCCTATAAATATTTGAATTCTTTTTTTTCCTCTTGAGATAGGCTTTTTCCATGTGCTTTTTTTCACTGTGCCTCAGAATCCAGCCTAAGAGTTGGCAGAATACACAGTGTGTGAATGGATGTGAATGAGCAGCTGCTAACAGAGCACATGATGTCTGTCCCAAGTGCTGCCGTGATCCACAGCCGTGATCCCTGCACACACTAGGAGACCCTAGGGTTCCCTGACATCCAGTCACATGAGATTTGGTCAATCCCATGACTGGACAGGACCATCTCTCAGTGCCCAGTTCTGACTCTGTGTCAGGATCAATCCAAGTCCTGATTCTGTATCTTGCCATCCTATTCCCACAGGGAGAGAGAGTACATTTGTGTGGATTGTAGGTGTGTCTGATATTGGAGGTGCTTGGAAGATGGGAATACGCCGGCACTGTTGAGAGATGGTAACGAACTCCTGGAGCTTGCTTCATGGGTGGCCAGCACTCTCTGGGTGGGTGCCTCATATAATTCCTTTATTTCTGTATCAGTCAGCATTCAAATATAGAAAGACTGAGTTTCACGGAGTCAGGGATATATGATAGGAATGAGACTGAATACAACTGAGAGCTGGTTAAGACTTGAGGGTGAAGTTGCCGCTTCTGTGTCTGACGTCAGGTCTGAAGTCACCGCGGTTCCGCAAGGCCAAGTGCTGGAAAGGAAAGCTGGAGGTGAACTTGGGGAGAGCAGAAAGTGAGCTGGAGATCCCAAAGACAAGTGCAATTTATGGCTTGTACGAACTTGTGAAAGTTAATTATTAAATGTTCAGAATTTTTCTGATCCAGTTGTTAAGCACAATCATTTTGAAAACCATTATCTGTGCTCTTGAGCATATTTTTGTGTGTTATATCTGCAGAGTGGAAATACTATGTCATGATGTACTATTGAGCATCTCTTTCCAACTCCATCTTCAGTAATATCACACTGGTATCTTTCAGTTAGTCCCTAGAAGAGATTTATATGGCGCGAATTGGCAAATGCTACAAATTGGGGCTTAATTCATTATATATTTTTTTGGTGGCCTAGACTTAAGGCAATGGAAACAAATGTTAATAAAATAAAACTTAAAAAACATCTAAAATAACTTGGCAGTTACATTGTAAATAAAGGAAATATTCTAGTGGCATACAGTATTTTTCTCAATTTAGCAAAGAAGTAGCTCACAACTTCGATGAATGTGAAGATCATTCTTTCACTTTTGTCTTACTTGTTAGAATAAACAAAAATATCAACTAACATTTAAGTTGCAACTATGTCTGGAGAGCTAGCTGGTTGTAACATTTACCAGCATATTATTGGCTGGATCCCACAAGGGCAAACTGGAACATGTATCCGTTCCTTACCACCTCCAATCCTGTTGACACAGGTGACTTGGAGGAGAAGCTTGCATCCTTCATGGCAAAGCTGAACATGTACCTGGCCTAAGACTTGGAAAGAAATCGAAGGAGGAGATCCAGCAGGAGCTGGAGGAGGCACAGCCCAGGTGTGCTCCGCACCTGCAGGGCAGAGGGAGAGACATTGTGTGTGGGCTGCCACACTGTCTGGTGTTTTCCACCTGACATTCAGAGAACAATGGCTGGTGCGTCAGTTCTGCCTCCTAAATCTCATGAAAATTTCTCTTGGAGCCACCCCAAACCCGAAAGCATGTGGGAAAGAGAATTCTGAGAACTGTAGTTTCAGCCGAACTAAGCTGATAGAAACTCACTTTCCTACTTCTCAGACACGATGAGAAGCTGGGGTGGGCCTGCTGGGCGATGCCGTTGTCCCAGGCCAGGCAGGCTCCAGTGCTGGCTATTGTCAACATGCAGGTAGGCGAATGTACACACTCACCAGCCGATGACGGTGCCTCAGGCTTTGCAGTCACCCTCAAGCCAGACCTGGGGGTGAATGTTCCTCCTTTTTGCCTTTGATTTTCATTCATTCTCGTGGGGAAAGAAAGATAGGATAGATGAAATTTGAATCTTTTGGAAGATAGCCCGACTCCGTTCCCTCACCCAGCACTGAGGCCGGCCACATGCAGAGCACTGGGGACCATGCAATGAATCTGGCAGGTCCCACCTTGAAGGATCTCGCAGTCTGAGGAGGAAGGCAAGCGAGCCTGGGAAGTCGGAAGAGACAAAGGCCAGAGATTCCCCATCTACACAGGTTGTCTTTTCCCACCTTGCTCCTCCAGAAGCAGCAAGAGTCCCACTACATGCCCACTCCTTTGCACAGCATGCCCTCCATTTGACTCCCAGCCTGTCTGTCCCTGGGGGTGTCCCTCTGACTGTCCTGTGCCCTCCCCGCCCCATTCTGATTCTAAGGCCCAGCATGCTCCTGCGGTTCTTCAACTCAGAACATCACCATGTTCCTTCTCTCTCTACAGAAGTCCTCTCATTTTCCCAGACCCTGTTCTGTGCTACCTCTTCCATAAAATCCTCTTGTTCACAGCAAAAATAATCACCCTTTTCATGTCCCACTCCACATCCTATAGCATCTATCTTTTTTTAACACCATGAATGATATATTTGTTGATGGCTATTTACCAAGAACACAATGTATCCCAGGCAAGGCGCCAAGTGTGATGGCCATTGTCTCTATTTAATTCTTTAATGAATCCTGGGAGCAGGTGTTCCAATTGCCTTTTCTACAAATGAGGAAATAGAAGCTCAGGAAATTTCAGTGTAACAGTTCCAAAGCACATAGTTAGTCAGTAGCAGAGTTAGAGTCTGAACCGAGGCTGTTATTAACCTATACGATATATGGCCTGCCTCTTTAGCCCACATTTGGGGTCCATAAATGATAGCTTCCTGCGGTAAGACTGCAGAGGAAATAGGAGAGGGAGATTCTGTGGATCAGTGTGTAAGTGACCTTTTTTCAGATGGTAGTAAGATGGTAGCCGCGTGGCCTGTGGGTCCCCAAGAGGGCTGAGTTCTCTTGGAGCACAGTGAGCCAGAGAAGGGCTCAGCTGAGCAGCAAAAAGGGTCTATCCCAGCTCTGGAAAGGAGCCATCCCCCAGCATTTGGCATGAAAATGGCTCTCAGGCACAACTCCGCCTCCCACCTCCTCAGACTCAGACAGGAAGGCTGTCAGCCTCCCTCGTCATGTCTGACTGAACGGCAGCAATGACATGTGCGTAGGAGGCACTGAAGCAGGGGATCCCTTAATAGATCGGGTGCTCTGAGCCCCAAGGCTTGCTATTCACTCTTTGGAGTGATGGCGGTGGGGCTGTGTCGATGCACAAGAATGTATCAGCCTTTCAAAAGATGGGGCCAGGGTGAGGCCAGTGAGGTTCTCACAAAATCAAAAGGGACGCCAAAAACTCAGTCATGGAGATAAATGATGTTTTAATACAATATTTGAAAACCCAAATTAATGCAAAGTATCTCTGATGAAATAGCATCACTATGTAAACTCAAGACAGGATTAGTAGCAGCCAAATCCCTTTTCTGATTTCAGAGAGGCACAGTCGTGTGGTCTGATGAACAGGTCATCTGGCCTCCCACGGCTCTGAGGTTCCAGGGAACTGTGAAGTTCTCCTGTTTGTCCCTGATTCAGTAGAAAGAAACTGCATTTCATTCATTCATTCATTCATTCACTCACTAATTGACTATCTGTGGATAGTTTTCTATGCAAGTAAGAATATTCTTTGAAAATGATGACAGATTTATTTTTATGGGCTTCCTTTCTAGTCCTTGAGATTCTCTGGTACATTACTTAGATTTCCAGGGCAATTTTGAGCAGTGCTGCCATTTGAAGCCAACCTTGTCTTTTTCCTTATTTGACTGGAAAGGAATTTAAAATATCATTGCTAAGCAGCATGTTTACTGGAAGTTATTGTTATATATGCTTTATTAGGCTGTAAAAATTGCATTCTATTTGTATTTTGTTAAGAGCTGTCTTCACACTTTTATTTTTAAATCATGAATGTGTTGAATGTTACTGAATTTTTTTGTACATATTTTGATATGCCTATATAATTTTTTCTCTATAACATGCTAGGATGTTGGACTATGTTGATAAATTTTCTAATATTGAGCTCGTTTTTCTGGGATAAGTTCTATTGCTCCTATTGGAATAGATTTGTTAGTATTTACTTAGGATTTTTGTAGCTATTTTAATAAACACGATTCAAAATATGATTTTTCTTTTAAATTCTTTGTCCAGAATGGTAGTAATGATACACCAACCCTATGATATGACAAAGGTTATTGTCCCTTTACCTGTCACCTCTCTTTATACAAGCAATTTGTATAAAATATGAGTTACTTATCTCTTGAGAGTTTGTTGAACTTGCTTCTGTAATGATTGGGCTTGGTGTCTTTGGGAAAGGTAGAAAAATTTTGGCTATCCATTTCATTTTTTAATGTTATCAGTTTATTCAACTCTTCTATTTCTTTTTCAGTCAGTTTTTAATATTGACATTTTTAGAGAAAATTGACTGTGCCTTATAGATTTGAAGCCATTCAAAGTTTCCTTTTATAATTTCAAATTTTTATTGTATCCTTTTTCCTTGTCTGTTTTGCTAACCTATTAGAGAAACAAGTGTGTTAGCTTTCTGTCACTGACAAAATATCTGAGCAAACCAGTCTAAAGAAGGAAAGGTTTATTTCGTTCACTTTTTCAGGAGTTTCAGTCCGTGGTCACTTGGTTCTGGTATCTCTGGCCTGCGGTGAGGCAGAACACCATGGCAGAGAGCACATGGCAGAGCAGAGCTGAATACCTCTCTCAGGGACACCCCTACTCTTCAGTGACCTACTTCCCCTAGTTAGGTCCTACCTCCTAGTTTCCACCACCCACCACCTCCCAGTAGCTCCACCAGGTGGGGAACAAGCCTTCAATGCCCAAGATTCTGGGAGAGCTATCAGATCCAAATTATAACAGCAAGTTTTGGTGAATCTTCTCTAATATCCCTTCATTTTATTAGTTTCTGTGGCCATTTTTATTATTATTTATCCTACCTGGATTTTCTGTTCCTAGAGCCCCTTCTTTTATCTTATGAGATAAGTGTTATGGTTTAGATCTAGAATGCCCTCCAAATTCTCATCTATTTGAAAAATGATCAGCTCATGAGGGCACTATACTTATCAATGGATTTATCCACTGATGAGTACAGCAGCTGAGTGTGCTGTCAGGAGGTGGGGCCTGGTTGGAGGTGGGTCACTGGTAATATGCCTTTGGAGGGTACATCTTCCTCCTTGGCCCCTGACTTCATTCTCTGTGCTTCCCAGCTGCCAAAGGATGGACAGCTTTCCTCTGGCAGGCCTTCCACCAGGCCCTTCCTGCCTTGGGGCTAGCCAGCTATGGACTGAATCCTCTCATACCCATAAGTCAACATAAACCTCTTCTCCTTTAAATTGGATGTTGGTTATTGTCCCAGCTGTGAGGAAAGTGACCAAGTCAGACGGGTTCTTGCCATGTTGCCCAGGCTGGCCTTGAATTCTTATTCCTCCTCCCTCAGCTTCCCTAGTAGCTGTCCCAACTTCTCCTTGTTCTTATCCTCCCCTTCCTTCTCTTTTCCCCCTCCCTTTCTTCTTCCTCCTCTTTCTTTTTCTCCTTCTCCTTCTTCCTCTTATGCTGGGGATTGAACCAGGGGCCTGAGCTACATTCCCAGCCCTGTTTTAAAATTCTGAGACAGGGTCTCACGGAGCTGCCCAGGCTGGGCTCCAATTTGCAATTCTCCTGTCTCAGCCTCCTAGAGTGCTGGCAATGTACACATGTACCACCACTCCTGGCCTCTCATAGCTTCTTGAATTGAAGTTTCTGATTTTTAATATTTCCTGGTTTTTAATAAATACATTGGAGGTTAAATTTTCCCATAGGAATGGCTTAAATCACATACCGTGAATTTTACATGAGGTATAGTCACCGCCATTCAGTTCTAAATATTTTATAAATTTCCTTGTGCATTTCTTTTTCACTCACGTTATTTTGGAGTATGTCTTTTTCTTTTTTAAACTCATTTTTAAGTAGTTTCAGTGCTGAATTTTAACATAAATGCGTAAGTTAGAGAACATACTCTGTGTGATGTAGAATTTTTATAATTTGTTGATGCTATTTTGTGACCTGTTGCAAAGTCAATTTTTATGATATGCTTTGTGTGCCTGAAAAGAATTACTATTCCATAATTATTGGAACAGAGTTCCAGATTTATCTATCAGATCAAGACTTTTAATTATGTGGTTTGGATAATCCACATCCTTGCTGCTCAATCGATCTATTTCTGAGGAAGGGCACTAAACTCTTCCTCTATGATTCTGTCAATATCTCTTTGTAACTCTGCCAATTTCTGCTTTACATATTTAAGAATGGATATTTGGATTTATAGATGCTCGTGATTATTATGTTTCTTTGGTGAAGTGTGTTCCTTTTATCACTATGTATAATAATACTTCTTTATTTCTCTTGTAGTTTTTGCCTCAAATTTTGCCTTACATTAGTAGTACTATACTGGCTTGTCTTTAATAATTCCTAGTAAGGGTGCTTTTCTATCCCTTTATTTCAAATTTTCTCTGTCACATGTAAGTAATATACAGTTAGATTTTAAAAGAGCTGATCCAAAATTCTGTTCTTTAACTTATAAGATTGATCTAGTCACATTTTATGGTGATCACTAGTATATTGTTCTTACTGTCCTAATTTGTGATTTTCTTTAGTTCTATTTTCTACTTTTAAGCTGTTGTTAGGTTGATACAGTGTTCTTTACTCCATTTCTCACTATTCTTGCTGACTTGGAAACTATAAATTGAATAATAGTGGTGATAGTGGACGGCCTTGTCTTGTTCCAGATTTTAGTGCGAAAGCTTCAAGTTTCTGACCATTTAGTGTGATGTTGGCCGTTGGTTTGTCATAGATGGCTTTTATCAAATTTAGATGTAGACCGTCTATTCCTAATTTCTGTAGGATTTTTATCATAAATGGGTGTTGGACTTTATCAAATGCTTTTTCTGCATCTATTGAAATGATCATGTGATTTTTTGTCCTTGATTCTGTTGATATAGTGTATTACATGTATTGATTTGCATATGTTGAACCATCCCTGCATCCCTGGGATGAATCCTACTTGGTCGTAGTGTATAATCTTCTTGATAATCCATTGCATTCTGTTTGCTAGTATCTTATTAAAAATTTTTACATCTATGTTCATTAGAGAAATTGGTCTGTAGTTCTCTTAAGTCTTGGAAACAACCTAAATGCCCAACAACTGATGAATGGCTAAAGAAGATGTGGTTTTTCTACACAATGGAGTACTACACCGCCATAAAAAAGGATAAACTAGAGTCATTTGTATGTAAATGGATGTTCCTGGAGAACATACTATTAAGTGAAATAAATCAGACACTTATTAGTACACATTGAATTGTTTCTCTG
>PVJO010016383.1:0-35000 GCA_004026905.1 Hystrix cristata
ATATACATACCATTATTAATTCATTAAATTAATATTACTTTTCTGACATAAAGATAGATATTAAGAGTACTGATCTGGGGAGTTGAGAGTGGTGGTGCGCATGTATAATTGCAGCTACTCAGGAGGTAGGAGGATTACATAATCAAGGCAGGTACGAGGCCTTGGGTTCAATCCCCAACACCGAAAAAAAAAAAAAAAAAAAGTAGGTGTAGGGCTGGGGATTTAGCTCAGCGGTTAAAGTGCTTGCCTTGCAAGCACAAGGACCCGAGTTCGATCCCCAGCACCAAAAAAAAAAAAAAAAAAAAAAAAAAGTAGGTGTAGAATCTACAGAAGGCTGCTTGCATTGAATTTTATTCATGCAAATTTTGAAAATGTATGCATGTATCGGTTGTATGTCTCCTTCCTTCATGAAAGAAAAATGATATGAAAAGTGTGAAATAAGAATAGCATGTAACTTATAGAAAGGTCATCGGGAGCAGTAAATAAGTTTTTTAAAAAGTAAAGTGCTTAAACTAGCGTGTAGCACCTGTACACGCTTAAAAACCAAAGCGACAAAAACAACCACTAAATAAATACCTTACATCTGTTTTTGGAAAAAATACAGTGGAAATAAAAATAAAAGAACGTAATTCTTAACCCATGGCTTACACTCAATAAATATCATTATCTTCTTGAAATTTTTATAGTGACCATCACTGAGGACTTTCACATCCTAATCACTCATGCAGACAGGAAACCATTTTGACTTCATGACATCACTAATTGGTTGATGATCTTGAGTTGGTTCAGACTTATCTTTGGGTCCTAATCTCCTCACTTAGAAAAATACAGATGTGGGCTAGATCTTCCCTGAGATGCTCCCAGCCTGAGTTCTCTGAACGTCCGCACTCCAGGAATAAGAGGCGGGCAGCTGTCACCGCCTGGGTCTGGCTTTGGGCCTCTGGCTGGAGGCAGGAGGGCCTGGGTGGCAAAGCTGAGTTGACTCTCCTCACTCAGGGGCCCAGGATGGCATCGAGTGTCAGACTCTGTCACTGTGACGATCATCGTGTACAGGGTGGCCACGGCCCTTTGACAACCAGTCCTAGAAACTCCTGCCAGGCCCGGGAGGCCAGGCTTTTGGTCTCTACCCTACAGGTGCAACCTTTGTTAGGATGAGTGCGTTGGGGCAAAGTCACACCAGTGTGCGTGCACGAGGCCTTAATCATAATAATTAATAAGTCCCCAGCAATTATACCCAATGATGTGTGAGGTCAGGAGCAACGTGCGCTGTCAATCAAGCTGGCACAGGATGGCGCGTGCACCTCCTCATGCAGAATTATATCATTCCTTGCCCTAGCCCAGCATGCGGTGCAGGGAGACCTGTCAGTCTCCAGGACAGGAAGGAGGGGTGGCAGGCCCAGCTCTCTGTGCAGTGGAGCTGGAATGCTCCCCACTGGAGGTTCCCAGAGCCCCTGGGGCCCTCGTTCTGTGCAGTGCCTTTGAGCTAACAGCTAATGAGGAAAGTGACACCCTTTGTTTGATAACAGCTTTACTCTGGGCTCACCCAAAACATCTGCCCCAGGAAGAAGCCTTGTGCGTGTCTCTGGTTCTTTAAAGGCAGGCAGCAAGTTTGAGATGCCCTCCATTGAGGAGCATGGGGTGGGGGTGGGGGATGTGGAGGATGGGGGGAAGCATGCAGAGGGCTGTGTACTCAGACTCCTGACTCCTTCGACTCCTGGCTCCTTCTCAGGAGCCCTGAGATTCGGGCCAAATTCTGCCATGTGGTCACCCTGAGTCCTTAGGAACTCACGTAATTTTGCTGTGGTGGGATGCTATTGACAAACATCAATTTTCTTTTTTTTTTTTTTTTTAAATTAACTGTTAGTCCCAGAAATCACACGTTGTCCTCGTTTGCCTTAATTCCCCACCCTTCACCCCTCAACTCCAGGAACACAGCAGAAATTTAAAGGAGACACTGGCGGTTATTGTAGTATTTATCTGTAAGCTAGAGGGGTCAACACCCTGGCTCCAGCTGAACTCAGTAGAGTAACCCACGCACTGCATGAGATTGTCTTGGCCCAGGGAGCCTCCAAGCACCTGGCCTTCCTGAAAGGGGCGGGGAGCACCTGGCATTCCAGAGGCCCAGCAGGGGTTTAGAGGGTAATAGGAAGTAAGCTGGCTCCAGGTGGAGTCTTATGATCCTGGCGAGTGAGTGGGAGGGTGCACAGTATAGCTTTATGGCGGTGAGAGGGGAGATGGAGGCATCTCTGCCGATACTTGAGTGGACTGGCATATCACCGAGAAACAGAAAGGGACAGCACACAGCTCGGCAGACATGCATGGACAGAGGCCGACTCAAATGCAGAAACCACTTTGTCTCCCTTGCGGTGATGCACAGGGAGCGGAAGAGGGGAAGAATTCTGAGGGGCTGAATCAGAACTGCTGGTTGATTCAGAATTTAGGCTCAAGGTAGGACGGAGATGAGTTACAGATTTGTCTCTCTAAGCATACGGTGTTGTGACGGTTAATACTGCTTGTCAACTTAATTTGAGAAGCCTAGGAGATTAGTAAAACACACTTCTGGGTGTGTCTGGGTGTATCCGCGATGGTGCTTCCAAGATGGCTGACATGTGGATCAGCTGCCAGAGTGGGGAGCCCTGCGCTGGTGGATGGAACAAAAGCAGAAGCAGGAGGAAGCCAGCCTGCCCCTGTGAGCTCAGTTCTCCTTGAGTGGGCTTGTCTTTTGCTTCCGCCATGGCTGGTGGGCCTCAGACTGCAGCTTCTTCCACCTTTGAAGTTCCCAGTCACTCTTCTCAGATTGAGCAGCTAGTGGGTCTTCTGACTCTCCAGTGTGGAGGTGGCCACTGAGGACTCTCCCGCCTCGGATCCTGTAAGCCAATCTAATAAATCCTCAATTCTGATTATTTATATATTTTATTGGTTTGTAATCTTATAACCAATGCAAGTGCCTTGAAGATGTCATAGACAATATAACTCAGTGATGCCCTGACTTCATAGGTAAAAGGCATCCCTTGATGAGCTGTTGAGATGCCCAAATTCAGTTATGAAGAAAGTGTTTTATCAACTAGGAAGGGCCATGTGACATCTCAGCTCTTCACCCTGACATTCTTAGTGGAGGGAAGGGTAGGGTTTGCAATCCTGATCAATGAGCGATGCCTGGGTTTCATCTCCTGTCAGTAGCACTTCCCAAAGCCAGCTGGGGTCAGAATGTCCCTGGAGCACTTTGAAACACCAAGGCCCAGAGCCGAACCAAAGCTCTAACTCTTAAATCTGGTGTTGATCCTGTGGCTGTAGGGCTTTGGAAAGCTGGGCTTCGACGAGGGTGATGGTTGACATACCCAGAACCTTGGGTGAATCCCTTCCTTCAGCACCCCAACAGGTGATTTCCCAAACACCACTTCACAATCTGCTTCAATTAACAGAGTTCACTCTATTTGAAAATACTAATTTTCCTTTTTAAGTTTTGACAATTGTTTATTTCTTTGGTGCTGGGGATCAAACTTGGGACCTTGTGCTTGCTAGGCAAGCTGTCTGACACTGAGCTAAATCCCCAACTAAATTCCCTTTTTAAAAAGAAGAATCTTTTTATTATTTTAAACACCTTTTTATGGACAGATCATAATTGTGTATCTTTAGGGAGTACAGTGTGATGTTTTGGTATGTTTACATTGTGCATCGATTGACTAAAGATACTTAGGTTATCCATCATCTCATTTATCTTTGTGTGTGTGTGTATGTGTATTTGGTACTGAGACTGAACCCAGTGCCTTCTCATGGAGCTACTTTATCAGTCATTTTTTAATTTTTTGAGAAATGGTCTTGCTAAGTCAGTACATCATTTCTTTGGGATGAGAACATTCAAAATCCTCTCTTCTACATATTTTGGATCCTAAATACAACATTGCCAATATAATCACCCTCTATAGAACAGTACCAAGATTTACTCCTCTACCTGGCTGTGACTTTTATGTCTGTTAAGTGATCTCTACCCATCACCTCCTTCTCATCTCCCCTCCTCAGCTTCTGGTGACCTCTATTCTGCACTTAATACTCTACATGTGAGTGAGGTCCTGCAGTATTTGTCTTAATGTTCCTGGTTTATTTTACTTAACATTTTGATCTCCGGTTCCATCCATGTTGATGCAAATGACAAGGTTTGTCCATTTGTGTGGCCGAATAGTATTCTATTGTATGTGCATATCACATTTTGAAAGAAACGAACTTCTTCCACCAGAGCTGGAAGACAGATTTTCTCATTCTGAAATTGCTTCCCTCGTAGTTCTGTATAAGGAGATAATTCATTCTACTGGGGTCTTTGAGCAAATCTACTGGCGGGGATAAGCCCTACTTTGACCTTCACTTGGGCAGAGTGAGGCAGTGAGCTTCAGCGGCGCTCTGTGGCTCACTGCTCCCGGGGCTGGCCATCTCTGCATGCCACTGTCTCCTGAACTCGCCAGGTCACTGCCCCACCTGAGATAAGGTGGAACAATCATCTTCTCTGCCCCAACCCAGACGCACCTGTCCGGCATCTCTGGGCTCCCTGTTAGCTGACTGTCCTCACCTGGCTGCTGGATTGGGCGCATCTGATGGGAGTGTTGCTTCTACTGTAATGGGCTCTTTGCAACAAGTACTTTGCCTTTTGATTTTAACTTTTTTTAACCTATGGCTTTTAATTTGTACAAAGCAAAATCACACTTTCTTCTGAATTTTGTTGTTGTGATGATGATGGTGGTATTATGATCCTGTGTTCAGAGAAACTTGGGTGGTGATTGACACCCCCTGTACCTCCCTCCAAAAAAGGGAGGTAAATGGAGCAGAGGGGCGCATTTCAAGCACAGGTGACTTACGCGTTTTTAATTTTGCTCAGTGTTTGTGTTTGATCTGCAAATATTCGGATTTTCCTTTTTAAAAATTGGCTTGTTTGTCTTTTTCTAATTAGTTGCCTGAGTTTTATGCAGTATAGAAATTAACTTTATTACAAATATTATTTTCCAGGTATATTATCTGTAGGTTGATTTTGTTTATATTTTTCCAAATGAGTGTTTTCAATTGTATCAGCCCAGATATAACTCCTTTTAGGTTGTCAGTTTCTACCCTTAGAATGAATGTGTTAACCCCTAGATTGTATGATCTGACTTTCTCATAAGATTTGTCTTATTTAAAACTTTTTATCTACTTGAAATTTATTTTGCTTGTGGTTATGAGATAAAAATCCAGTTTAAATTTTCATATGGGTAAATATTTTTTCCAGAATTATTTTTTGAATGGTTCTTGTTCCCAGATTGAACAACTGAAGACGTTTGCCAACTATTAACCTGATATATACTGGGATCAAATTCTGGATTTTCATAGATCTATTTGTTTATTCTGTTGTCCACATCATGTTAGGTTTATTAGAGTGACTTTTGAGAAGATTCTGGTAAATCAGAAAGTCCTCACTCACTTTTTAAAAATAGTTTTGAACAGGCTGAGGCAGGATTGCAAATTTGAGCCCAGCCTGGGCCACTCGACAACTTAGTAAAACTCTAAGAATAAAATCAAAAGGGCTGGGCATACAGCTCAGTGTGCAGGACCTGGGTCCAATGCCCAGTACTGCCAAAAAGAGAGACGAATGAGCAAGTTTTAGGCGTATTCTTCCATATAAATTCAATGATTATTTTAATCTTTTGGAATCATAGTGATAATTGAATTTATAATTTTATAAGAAGTAATGTTTTAGAGGAAGTGATATATATGATATTTTCTCATCTAAGAGCATGATATACCTTTCTAGCTCTTTTTGTTTTACTCCTTTCATTACAATTTTAAATTTGGATTGTACATGTCCAGTGGCTCTCTATTAAATTTATTCTTTGCTGTTTTGCTATTGCAAATGGAATAATTTTTACCGAATTCTATTACAAGTGTTTAATACTAAGCAGCTATTGATTTTTGTATATTATATGTAGTGACCTGATAAGTCTCTGATTATTTTTGGTAGTTATCCTTACTAAAAATCATGAGTTTATTACTTTTGGATATATAATTGATAAAAAGAGAAACTTGTGTGCATTTTTCTATGCTTGCAGAATTATTTTCACTTCATGTCTTATGTTTTCTAGAACTGCCCCAGCAAATATGGTAGCCACTTGCCATATCTGAACACTCGCATTTAAATTAAATAAAATTAAAAATTCAGTGTCTCACTCAACTCTGGTTACAGTTCATGCATTCAGTGTACGCACATAGCTAGTGGCTATTGTACTGAACAGTGTCAGCTGGAGAACATTTCCCTCACTGCAATGTTGTGCCAGATTATTCAAGAAAAATGCATAATAATAATAAGTGTCATAGTGGTGACGTCTGTATAACTCTGGATTTTAAACAAACTATTTTCCTGTTTTGCTATTTAAAAAATTCAATATTAGATAAGGAAATGCAATGTAGATCAATGCTATGATTTTAATATTGAAAAATGAAAAAAATATATTACTGACTAATATTGTCAGATGTTATGGCTTGTGTCTAGATGTCCCCCCAAAGCCTTGTGCAGTCATAGGTGGGGTTTTTCAGAGGTGGCTGGGTCTAGAGGGTGTGATTACTAAATTAGTCCACTGATTGGTTTAGCATAGTTCTTCTGGGCTCAAGGATGTGATGCTAGGATTAAGGGCAGTAGGATTAAGGGTGGGAGTGCTACCTACCCTAATGGCAGGTAGCCCGGATAAGACATAAAGCTCAGGAACAGGGTACCTGCAGGTTTTTCATAGCTTGCTTGCTTTGCTACCTCCCACCCCCATGACCTGTTTCTTCTCTGTGATGCCCATCTGCCTTGTTAATGTGCCTTGAAGCCAGTCAATTAATCACTGGAAACTCTATAAACCATTAGTTAAATAAACCTTTCCTCCCTTAACTTGCAGGTGTTGGGGATTTTGTCTCAGCAATGAGAAAAGTAACTAAGACATTGGGTTTAAAGGAAAAAATACTGTCATATGTTGCTGGTGAAAATGTGAAATACTAAAACCTTATGGGAAAGCAAGCTGACAACATTGTTTTAATATTAGGACCAATACATAAGGACAGATATACCAGATGGTTATTGCAACATTATTTCTGCTCATTAGGAACTGAAAACAAACTTCTTGCCAATCAGAATGGCTAAAGAAAGTTGTGTATCACTTCGCCATGGAATAGCATGTAACTATGAAAAAGAAGTAATTAGAGCTATGTTTAGTGACTTTGAGGAACCCTTATGAAGTATTGTAAAGTAAGAAAACTAAAATGCAAAAGTGTGTAAGGTCATTTTGTAGTCAAGCAATTAAAAATATCCTCTAAGGAGATTGTGTATGTAAGCACACATGCATATATAAATGGATGCCTTAGTCACTTTCTCACTGCTGGGACACAATGCCCAAGACTTGCAATTTAAAGAAAGAAAGGTTTGTTTCGGCTCCTAATTTGTAGAGGTTTAGTCCATAGACATCTGGCTCCAAGGCAGGGCAGCATGGCAGAGGTGCATGGTGGGGGAGGCTTGCTTTTGACATGGCAGGCAGAAAGAGAGCTCAAAGGAGGAGGGACTCTCCTAGGCCAGGCCCCCAGTGACCCACCTCCTCCACCCAGCTTTACCCCCCAAATAACATTGAGCTATAAACTCATCAATGGACTAATTTACTGATAAGTATCACACCCCCATGATCCAATCACCTCCTCAAAACCCCACCTCCCTAAAGCATGAGGCTTTGGAGAGACATCTACATATAAACCATAACAATGGGATTCTAGAAAATTCTGTGTCTAAAGTTACATGGGTACTGTATGGAGAAACATGTTGGTTGCTCACATAGTGGGTGGTGCTGGGAAAGAGGGGAAGGTCATGGAGACACCCCAATTATGCAAAATAGATGCATTTATGTTTATGAATAAACAAAATTTATAAGTGGGAGGTGCTTCCAAGTCTTGTGAATGGTAATTTCAAGTTTTTCTTTGTAATTTTATATATTATTAAATTTTATACAGAAAGCAGGTTAGAAGAGTTGAACAACAACCTCCCGGCACATCACAGTGTTCATAGAATCAGACAGAACAAAGATTGGAAAGAATCTTACATTTACCTTCATTCCTTGAAATTAGTCTATATTTCAAGGTTAGGCAAATATTTGTATTATTTCCTGATATTAAAAATTATGTTCATTATATTCTGTAATCCAGTTATTTTAGGTGAAGAAGGTTTCTTCCCTAATGGAAGCCCATTTTTCTCTTCTCAGATGCATAAAAGAATCCCTTAATTACTTACTATGTAATTTTAAAAATATATTAATTTTTGAAAATTAAGAACAGGACTCAACACTATATTTTTTAACTACTTATTCTTTCCCGAGTTGTTCTGGCAAAGTTTCCTTGAGAAGTTCTTAGAAAATATCCTTTTCATTTCTTCAAACTGCCTGTTACAACATAATAGAGACACACACCTGTATGCACACTGATACAACCACGTTCATGTGCATAAATACACAAGCACACTGCACACAATGGAGGGTGAAAATCACTACTCATGGGTGTGTGTGGAGTAAAAGTAGTTTTTCCTTCCTGCTTTGTTTTTTCCAACTTCCGCTGGCACTATCAGTAATTGACTTTTCCACATACATTTTAAAATCATTTTGTCAAGTTTCATCTCAACTCTAGAAGAGATCCATTAGGATTTTGTTTAGCACTGCCTAAATGCAATATGTTAATTTGGAAGAATTAGGATCTTTGAAATGTAGTATCTTCTTAGCCAGAAACATGATTTGCATGTTTCCTTAAAAATTCTTTAAATTTTCTTTATACATTTCTTTTGAGAGTTTAAAATTCTGATTTCTTGTGTGTGATTTATATACAACAAAAGTCATCCTTTTTAGGGTGAATAATTCTCTGAGTTTTGGAAAATATGTATAGCAATCTAACCAACACCACAATAAAAATAACCATATTTACACTGTTGTGAAAAGTGCTTTGTGACACTCGTGTCCAATCCTTCTCCTAATTTCTGTCCCTGGCTTTTGTTTTATTCTCAGAATGTCCTATAATTGTACAGTCCATAGACTTTTGAGTCATTTAATATGATGATTTTAAGATAAATACACATTGACATGTGTATCAGCAATCATTGCATGTTATCGAGTGATAGTCCTTTGTACAGACACACCACTTTTATCCATTCTCTTGTTGATGGATATTTCTGGTGTTTCCAGTTTGGAACAATACAAATAAAGCTTCTATAAACATTCTTGTATAAGACTTTTTGTGAACATATGTCTCCATTTTGACTGAAAATATCATATATGTTTAATATGCTGGGTAAAATATACTCAATACAATATGCTGTGTGTAATATACTGAACATATGTTTAGTTTTATAAGAAATTGCCTGTTTTCAAGAGATTGTATTTTTTACATTCCTACCAACAATGTATATAGGTTCCAGTTACTACTACTTCTCGCCAGCAGTTGGTACTTTCAGTCTTTTTTCCCCTAATTTATTGTAGTAAATACATGTAAAAATATTTACCATCTTAATCACTTTCAAGTATATGGTTTAGTGGAATTACATTCATACTGTGGTGAAGTCATCACCATCCTCCATTTTCAGAACTTTTTTCATCTTGCAGAAATGAAATTCAACATCCATTAAACAGTAACTACTCCTTCCCTTAACCCTAACTCTTGGCACTCACCATGCTACTTTCTGCATCTATAATTTTGACGATTGCATCTTACATGGTGGAATAATAAAGTGATTTTCTTTTTGGGAGTGGCTTATTTTACTTCATATAGTGTCTTTAATCATTATATTTTACTTATTGTAGATTCTTCTGTGTTGTAGCACATGTCAGAATTTTCTTTATAAGACTGAATGATAATCCACTGTATATATATTCTACATTTTCTTATCTAGTACTCATCAAAGGACATTTGGGTTGCTTCCACACTTCAGATATCCTGAATGATGTTACTATGAGCATCAGTGTGCAGATATCTTTAGAACTGTGCTTTTGTTCTAATGCATATATACTCAGAAGTGGAATTGCTGGATCATATGGTAATTCTATGATAATAATTTTTTGAGACTTCCCTTACTGTTTTCCATTGCTTTAACGATGCCACTAACAGTTCACAAGGGCGCCTTGCCATTGGTTTTTTTTGTTTTTGTTTTTGGTTTTTTTTTGTTGTTGTTGTGCCGGGGATCGAACTCAGGCCCTTGTGCTTGCAAGGCAAGCACTCTAATCACTGCGCTAAATCCCCAGCCCGCCATTGGTTTTTGATTGGTGTCATCATAGTGGACATGAAAAGATATCTCACTATGTTCTTGATTTACTTTTCCATAATGATTAGTGATTTTGAACATCTTTGTGTGTGCCTATTGGTCATTTGTATATCTTCTTTGGAAAAATGTCTTCTTTGGAACAAATTTTTGTTCATTTTTGAACCAGATGGTTTTCTGTTGTTGTGTCTTTGAGTTTTAAGAGTTCTCTATGTAATCTGAATACTAATCCTTTACATGATAGGTAAATATTTCTCCCATTCTGTGGTTTGCCTTCTTATTCTGTCAATAGTGTCTTTTCATGCACAAATTTTTGAAAATTTCATGAAGTCCAAGTGAGTATTTTTTCTTGTGTTGTCTATTCCTGCATTTAATCTTTTTATTTTAGCCATTCTAATGAGTGTGAAGAGAAAGGCCACAGTGTTTCTACTTTGATATCTTTCTCTTGACTAATGAGGTTAAATTTTTTTTTTTCATATCCTTACTGGCCAATATATATCTGCTCTGATTTTTTGCCTATTCTTCTCTTGGGCTGTTTTTATTATTATTGAGCTATAAGAGCTCTTTATATATTCTGGAGATAATTTCTTTATTGTATTTTGGAAATATTTGTATTCTCATTTTTAAATTATGTATTTTAAGGAACAGAAGTCTTAACACTGATGAAATCCATTCTATAAATATTTTCTTTTGATTGGTACTTTTTTAATCCTAGAATTCTTGACCTAAGTGAAAATCACAATGGTTTTCAATTATGCTTTGTATTTCATTTTCAGAACAAGTTTTAGTTCACATACTTAAGTAGATAATTCATTACAAAAAAATTTTAAGGGTTGTGGATTTTTTATTCCCCATGTGGATATCCAATTGACTCATCGCCATTTGTTGGAAGGCGATGAGTGCCTTGTTAGATAAACTGCAACCCAGAGTTGGGTACTTACTGGAAATGGCAGAGTAATTCCCCCTCTTCATCTTGGTAAAATTAAAGTCTGCATCCATTGAGAATAGAAGTGATGAACCAAAAGCTTGATCTGGGACATTATATTGTGAATTTGAACTGCATAGACACATTCAGAGTGTTTAGACTAGCATATCTCACTTAGTATCATGTCAGTTCAAGTTCACCCATGTTGCCGCAAATGGCAAGATCACTTTTTTAAAATGCTGAACAGTATTCATATATATTATGTATGTGTAGTATATCAGTATTTCTTTATTGAGTAATCCATCAATGGACATTTAATTGTTTCCACATCTTGGTTATTGTAAATGATGTAGTTATAGGAATTTAAATGTTTTTACCACAAATAAAAAAGAAAGAAGAGCTGGGTACTGCGGCATGCATCTATGTTCCAGGTACTTGGTAAGCTGAGGCAGGAGGATCGTTTAAGCCCAAAAATTTGAGATCAGCTTGGGCGACATAGCTGCAGATACTTTCTCAATAATAATAATAATAATAATAATAATAATAATAATAATAATGATAGTGCAGTACCTTGGTTCACAAACTCGATTCTTTCCATGATTCTGGTCACAAACCAAGTTGGATGAGAACCCAGTCAAGTTCAATGATTAGGTTCAATGCTGACCTTACAGGGAAATTTGATTCAGTTCTTGTCCAGTTTGTTCTGCCACCAGGATTCTGGAGAGAATCGAGTTCATGAACTGAGGCACCACTGTAATAATAATATGTTAGGCAGTGAGTATGTTAATTATTCATTATCTTGATTGTGGTGATTATTTCACAGTACATGCTCGCATCAAAACAGTTGTATATGTGAAATATACACAATTCCTATATGCCAACTATATCCCAACAATACTGAAGAAAAGCATCGTAGGAGATAATGCACACGGAGGCCTTAGACTGTGACCTGTGTCAGGGAAGGCTGATGTGGGTAGCTGCAGCCAGGCCCTTGGGGTGAGTGTGCTTGGGAAGATGTGCTCTCCTGGTTAACGTAATTATCATTACTATAATCCTGCAACCGGCACTCACAAACCCTGTAGCTGAAATGGGTCCAGGCAAATCCAACAAGTGGCAAAGAATTACATTTATCCTCAGTCTGATGGATGAAGTCAGAGGAGTGATGGCCTCCACCAGTGATGTGTGCAAAAATCACTGTCTGAATTAAAGCGTACTAGAAATCTCTGCTATCTTAGACAAAATTTGGTTCCTAATTTGAAATTTCCTAATTGGAAAGGACCAACAAATTTCCTGCTATTTAATTGTTGAAAGTCAAAGCTATTGAAATCAAAAGCCATACACATAAATCTGTGGCATTTTAGAAGAACATGCAGAACACTATTTTCAGAAGAATCCCAAACCTAGTTAGTGATAGTTTTATTCCTGTTAATATTACTGATAATTATAATTGCATTAACAATTTTGATATTTTAAACATCAATAGAATCAATATTATTACCATTGTCATATAATTATTGGTATTATATACAATGACTATATTAATAAACAGGCAAGTTTCTTTTTTTAACCTAATTGTGAAACCCTATTAAAAGTCATGGATATAAACATCGAGGAAAAATATTAAGAATGGTATAGAATCTACTTGAAGAAAATAGGGAGAAAGGTGATAAAAATTTAAAAAAACCTTGGAGTTAAAGAGGGGTAAATATAATTAAATGAGGAGACTGCATCCCTAAAACCTTTCCAAACTAGGTTGGAGTTCAGTGTAGTCCTGATCAAAATGTTGAAAGGATTTCTTGGGGTGGAGCAAGGAACGGAATGTTTCTAAAGTGTGCTTAGAATATTTATATGAGTGAACACCAGTTTAAAACTCAAAACCAAAACATAATTGAATCTGTTTTCTCTTTAGGGAGACTAAGTGCTATAAGCACTCCTGGAATATGCTAGGGAACCTTGTGGAGGGGAGGCACTTAAACTGTGAGGTGCTGTGGGTACTGGCTCACAACTTAGCATCTCACCTGGTCCCATGATGGGAAAGATGCCCAAATTCAGCTGAGGCAATGGAGTTCACAGTGAGATGGAAAGCAGAAGTCCCTGTGTAGCCTTGTTGTATCAGATAGAATACATTATGAAGTGAGAATTATTACATTTGATAGTGGCACTAAAGAAAGTATAGTTGGCTTTGGATATCCATGGGTTATGCATATGTGAGTTCGACCAACTGCGGATGGAAATTATTACACAGACGTTAGCATGGTTGCTGACACGTACTGTGTACGTAGTTAAGCCTAGGATGCTTGTATCTTTACTGAGCATGTGCAAGCTCTTTTCTTGTTATTATTCCCTAAACAATACATGTAACAGCCATTGTCACAGTATTTACAATGTATGAACTATTACAAGTAATCTAAAGATGATTTAATGTGAATGGGAGGATATGCATAGATTATATGTGAGTACTAACCCATTTTATACAAGGGACTTGAGCACCTAAGGATTTTGTACGTGAAGGGTCCTGAAACCAATCTCCCCGAGATACTGAGGGACAACTGCATACAAATCTAAAATGCAGAGCCTAGATCTTCTAAAATGTTTTGTTAAAAGACCTTAATGTTTGAGTAATATGCCCCACATGGTACTGGAGTGGATGGAACGGCATACAGGTTAAAGAGGCAGGTTTTTGCACTTGTATTATACTTCAATATGAACTAAAGTGGACTAAAATGTTAAATTTTAAATAAAAAATCCAACCATGACAAACTCTGCAAATATAGCAGTGCATATTGAAATGATCTCTTGGCTGGAAAAGGACTAAATACAGAGGAAAAAAAGAGCATAGGATTTTAATATCTATTCAATATTCAAAAAAATAATAAAGAGAACTTATAGCTGGGTATCTTAGTCCTTTTTATCATTGCTGGGACAAAATATCCAACATCAAAAACTAAAAGAAGTTTGGCTCACATTTCAGAAGTTTCAGTTTGCCTGGTTAGTGGCAGGGCAGAAGGGTGTGGGGCAGATGAAAGCTGCTCAGGTCATGGTGTCCAGGAAGCAGGCACCAGAGAGGGAGCTCAGCGCCTCCCAGGTCACAACCCCCAGTGTCCACCTTTCAGACCAGACCCACCTCCTAACAGCAAGCCATAATCTAATCACTCTCCACAAGCCTGCCTCTGAGTGCTTGGGCTTTGGGGATATCCAGATACAAACCATAACCCTGGGCAAATCTTTTCTAAATATAAATGCTCTTCTTCTGACCTACATAAAAGATCATGGACATAAAAAGTCCAGACTCCAAACAATGCAAAGGTGACACAAGTTGAATCATAAGACAGGTGTCTGGGTATATAAAATTATATCTCACAAGTAAATTGCAAGGGTAACAAAACAAAATTATCCTACCATTTTAAACCACCGATGGATAAATTTGTAAAAACTGCCCTTCCCTTCCCTCAGTTGGTGGTTTCCTTTCCCGTGCAGAAACTTTTTAATTTGATGTGATCCCATTTGTCGATTCTTTGTAATATTTCTTTTGCAATCTGGGTTTTGTTCATAAAGTCTTTGCCTATGGCCATGTCTTCAAGAGTTTTACCTATTCTATCTTTCAGAAGGTTAAGTGTTTCTGTTTTAATATTTAGATCTTTGGTCCATTTGAATTTTAGTTTAGTGCATGGTGAGAGAGCTAGGTCTAGGTTCAATCTTTGGCATGTGGAAAGACAGTTTTCCCAGCATCATTTATGAAAGAGGCTGTCTTTCTTCCTGTGAAGGGTGGCCCCTTTGTCAAAGATAAGGTGGCTGAGTGTTCTTCGAGTTCTTTCTGCATCTTCTGGCCTCTTCCACTGATCCTCAAGTCCAAAGAGATAACGTGGAGTTGGTGGAAGAACAAATAGTTTTAACTATTAAGAGAGCAATTTAACACCGTACATAACAGCTTTTGAAATGTTCATATTTCAACTTAAAATATTTAATAATAAATTCTTATTTTTCAAAACATGCAAACTGGCTTCATGGAAAGCATAAAACGTGGAAAAGATAGAAACATGAAAGCATGCAGTAACATGGGAGGGTGATGCAAACCTTCCCACCCCGGATGGGCTGCAGGCAAAGAGGGTTGGAAGACATGAGAAATTGTGTATAGAGTAATGATAAAGAGATTGAGGAAAATATTCACAATACCTGACAGATAAGGAGTATAGATAATTTTAATTTATTTAGTTTTTAATTGATACATAAACACGAAGTTTATACCTGCTTATGGGCTACCATGTGATGTTTTGATACATTTATACATTCTGTACTGTTTAAATCAGGTTAAACATCTATCTCCTCAATATTAATCATTTTATGATAAACATTCAAACTATTTCTTTCAATTTTTTGAAATATATATTACATTTTCATTATTTACAGACATCCTGCAATATGCAAAGAGTATCTACTAATAGAAAAAGACAAGTGACCCAGTTACAAAAGTGGCAAAGTTGTCAACAAGCAATTCACAGAAGAGGAAATCCAAAGAACAGGTAAACTTAGGAGAACATGTTTAACACCTGGGAATTGGAGAAGAAAATGTAAAATAAAGATGAAATACCATGATTTATCCATCAGGCTGACAATAATGTACCAGTGAGAGCATTAAGCCTGGCGAGGATGGAAGGGGCATAGCAAGGGCCTCCTATACTTCCAGCAGGAGTGTGACCTGCTTCAGCCTTTTGGGGATGTTGTCTTAGCGCATCTACTGAAACTAAACCGTGTGTATGCTCAGGCTCTCAGGCCCAGGGATTTTACTTTCTGGCTCTATTATAGAGAAATAAAAAGCAATATTTTCCAAAAAGAGGGAGAAGAAATCTTATGAGGAATGATTGAATATCTTGAGTGTGTGAGAAGTACAGAATATAATATAGAAGGGAAGGAGGAGGAGAGAGAGAGAGAGAAACAAATTCTACATTTGTTTTCCCAAAGGGATAACCATGTTAATTAACTGCGAAAAAAGAAAAGTTATAGACAACTGAAAATGTATGTGTGCTTGAGAGTAAAAGCCTATTTTTATTATATTTCTATGGTGTTTTCTTTTTAACTTGTTTTTTTATAATTTTTGGCTACGTCAGTCTTTCTGTGCCTCCCTCCTCTCTTTCTCTTTCTTTCCTTTCCTTCCTTCTCCTTTCCCCCTCCCTCTTTCTTCTGCTTCCCTTTCTTTGCTTTCTGTTTATAACAAACTACAGTAACGGGAAGGGCTAGTACATGCTATTAGCGTTGGTTATTTTATGAGGACGGAGTAAGGAACGGAGGAATGGGATAGATTATTAATTGTTTTGTATGCGCGCCTTTGTTTTTCAACACTGGTTACAAGGAACACAGGGTGATTTTAGAATGTTGGAAAATGGAATTAATAAAAGATTCTAGGACAAGATTATCCTGTGAAGCCCCCATCCACTCCCGTTTAAAGAAAAAAAAGATAAAAGCAAGAAAAAGTTATTTTTAACCATGTTCACCTCTGATGAACAGAGATACTGTATAATGATTTGCCTCTTCATACCATCCTGAGCTCTCCAAATTTGCATTAAGAATCATTCATTCCAAATTATTTTTGGAGAGTACTAGAGCGGGGTTATTTCACCCATCCTGTTTGCCTCGCGGTTGAGGTGCAGTTTGCTTCTGTGGAGGTGTCTGACTCCAGGGATGCATCACACCCAGTTCACTAGGTAGGTCGGAGATGGTACTGCTGCCCTTCCTCTTCTGATAGAGGGCTTTGGGGACCCCAAGAAGCCCCAGGAAGGGGGGTTCTGGTAGGTTATGGCAGCAGAGCCCCTGCTCCTCTCTACAGGAAGGTGACAGTGGCTTGTCTAGGAAAGGCGGCTTGGTGGGTGTCAAAGTCCTCCCACTACACCAGCTGTTACCCACCATTCAGCATCTAGGTCCACCTGCTGGCCACACGAGGTGGATGCACAGCTTTGGCACACGGGAAGGAGAAGGGGCACATTCCACAGACAGGAAAGCAGTCCTGGTGGCAGGGGTGGCAGGAAGAGCCGCTGGAGAGATCTTGGCCTGTGTGGGTTTGGGCTGCAGCCTGCCCTGCCCTGTGGGGCCGGAGCCGGGCCAGGGCTTCTGCAGAGACTTGCTCCGGGGCCCTTCCGTTCTGGGCATGGATGAGAACTCTTCCACGCTGGCAATAAAGTGGGGAAGGAGACAGTAAATAAGCAACGGGCAAAATTAAAACCAGTAATGAGCTGTGTGAATATTGTGGTGTTATAATGTTGGAGACACATTTATTTGGGAGCATTGCATGTTCTGGGAAAACATAATGGCCTTGTGGCTGCGCGGCCTCATTTTCTCCGCTGAGTTTCCGCTTGTTGGCCCTGGAGGCTGGCAGCGTCTGCACCTGTGCCCAGATGCTTTTACGGCCTTGGCAGGGACAGGCAGGCGCTTGGAGCCTCCTGGCTGGGGAGGGGCCCTGAAGGCAAGCAGGCCTCTGCCACCCAGCCTGGTGAATGGGGAGGGGAGTCGTGGCGGCCAAGCCTGCTGGAAAGGCTGCACACCTTCCCACAAGGACGCTGCTCCACCCTCCAGTCCCCTTGTCCTGAAAGCTGCCCCATGAGGAGCCCCGCCCAGGGGTGTCGAATGCGTTTGTGCTGAAGAAAGGCCTAGAACTTGTCTGAGGAGGCTGTGCCCTTGCTCATAACTTCTCTCACACCACAGGTTGACCTGGAATAGCTGTCACTCCAGCAATTCTAGAAAATGCCCTTTGGAGACAAGTGGATGGCACATGCCTGTAATCTCAGCACTCTGGGAAGCTGAGGCAGGAAGACTGCAAGTTCAAACTCAGCCCAAGCAATATGGTGACATAGGGAGATCCTGTCTCAAAAACAAACAAAAAAAATATACATATATATGTATATATTTATATATTTTTAAAGGGCAGAGGCTATAATTCAGTGTGGAGGCTGTGGGTTCAATGTCCAGTCCTGAAAAAAAAATTTTTTTTTAAAAGCCCTTCAGGTCCTAATGCCCCGGGGCAAGCAGAACATTCAGAACAGTAAGGAGTTGGACTAGAACGTTTCGTTGGAAAGGTCTCCTGGGGAACCCTGATAAGTAAGAGGAAATTTCTAGAGGTTTTGCCTGCTCTGGAGCTGGTTCTGGGAGAAGGAGCTCCTTAGGGTCCACCTGTCCCTGGGGGAGACCTGCCAGGGGAGTCAGACAGCAAGGATTAGGTAAAAATGTGGCTTCTTCCATGAAAGGGGGATTCCACCTCCCAAGCTGGTTTACAGAGAGAAATGTTTTCAAGACAAAGTACTTGGAGGCCAGTGAGTAGTATATTAAACAGACTATCGCACAGCCGGATTGGCTTCTCCCTTCCCCAGTATATGAATAAAGAACCTGAGCTGAAGCAGGAGCGTACCAAATTCAAGCCCAGCCCCTGCAAGTTAGTGATTTAGTAGGATCCTGTCTCAAAATACAAGAGGGGCCGAGGATGTAGCTTAAAGCGAAGGGCCTTAGTACAATTCCCAGTACTGAAAAAAAGAGCAAAAGAAAACAAAGAAGTAAAGAACTTGGCCAAGGTAGGGGACCCTGCGGCTCTCTGTGTGGCTCTCTTCTGGCTTTGCTGCTGTGGGGAAGTCAGCAGAGGCACCTTCATGCCCGTTCGTCGTTTCCAAAGTTATTGCAAGAAAGTTTCTGCTGGAAATTTCCAGCTAGATTATTCTAAAACCAGGTCACGAGGTTTGAGCCTGATCGACTTGTAGAAATGTTATACAGTCAGTCCTGTTTCTTCCATGCGTGAGTATTTATGAATCAAATATACATCCTTGGCAAAAAAAAGAGAATAATTAAGAGTACAGTGCGTTCGTATTTTACGAATGCACTCTCAATCTTTCCTCTCCATATTAGACACGGGAAGTCTTCTAGGGAGGATTAGACATACAAAACTGCATTTGTTGCACCTTAAGTGGTTTTCAGGAGCAGGTCTGAGTCAGCAGAGTTCTGCGCCGGCGCTGGGCCGGGCCCTTGCTCAGCTCGCCCTGTGTGGGGGCAGGTCCACGGCTGCCGGAAGCTCTAGAGCCCCTGCAGCCATGCCTTCCGTTGTCAGTATGAGGAGAGCAGAGCGTAAGCGGGAAGATACTTGTTCAGGATCTGGGAGGAGCAGAGGTTGAATTCCATATGTGTGGCTTCCCCCGCTCCTTGGTTATCCACGGACTCCATCTTCTTGTGCTCTCTCTTAACTTTCTAAGCACACATCAAACTCCGCTAGGAACATGCCCTTGTCCTTTTCCTATTAAAGTGCCGGTTCATGCAACCCAGAGCTGAGCTGAGCACACAGCAGCATCTCAGTAAATAGTCAACGTCTCTGTCAGAGGCTGAGCTCTTCAAGCTAACCGAGGCTCCCTGTCTCAGGACGTCTGCATTTGACCTCCTCTGTGCCTGACATCCTCTTCTCCGATCCTAACCAGCTTTCGGCAGAGCATTTAGTAAGAGAGAGAGAAAGAGAGTGTGTGTGTGTGCATGCATGCCCCCGAGTGTGTTGCAGATGACCTAGCTGTGTTGGCGTCCACTTATTTCTTCCACAGAGTGAGGGGAGGAGGAGATCCGTGGATGCCCTCAACATAGCGGCCCACGGTGGGGACATTTCACAGACCCTGAAGGCAGCACCCGCGGGTCTGGGCAGTGGGAGAGAATATCTGGTCTGTTGGCTGGAACCTGAACTGCTAATCGACATCAAGAGGGAATTTGGCTCTTTTAAGACAAATACTTCCAGATGCCGGGATCACTGGGTCCCTGTTACTACCCAGATGGGACTGGGCAGGTGCCAGAAAAGTCACAGCAGTGGATAAAATCAGAAAGGTAGTTAATCACAAAGTAGCGTGCTTGGGTGGTTTCCTAGAAGGCTGGATCTAGCCGGGGGTGACTTGACAGTGCAGGGAGTATGCCAGGACCACAGAGAATTGGGGAACATCACCCTGTCTCCAGTGACAGTCTGGCCTGGGGCATCCTGCAGTTCGTTACTGCCAGCAGGAACCTGCTCCCAGATATGGCCCTGCCATGTGCGGTTTGGAAACCCTCTGACAGAATCAGGTTTTCTGTGGAGATTGCAATTGACGACCTGCTTCCTGGTCGCTGGGAAGCATTCTTGGGCAGAGACTGTGTTGACGTGCCTGTTTCCAGATCCAGATGGAAGCATTTGAGGTAAATGAAATGCAGGGAAACTAAGTAGAATTGAACCTCTGGGAACCTCGAAATGGACTTTTTGCTTAGATTGTGATTTGGGACAGTTGAATATTTTAAGGATTCAGAGAGGCAGACTCATGTTCTAGGGTGCTTTCCCCAAACCACTGCATCAGAAAGGTTGGGGCTATCAACTGGACATCCTGTTCTTTAGGCCAATCGCAACTGGTGCTGTGTGCTTGGAATGGAGCCCAGAAAAATGCGAGGGTGCTATTGGGGCACCCTCATCTCACACTTGGATGACCACCTTGCTTCATCCTCACTCCCTTGGGTGCCTTGAACATCCAGATGCCATGGGATGTTTAATTATAGAAGGTAGATAGCAATGCCCCTGCCTAACTCTTTCCAGTGCTTTCCCATTAGATATTAGGACGAAATCTGAATTCCCTATTCCCTGCAGGACCTATGTGAAGTTGCCCTCCTTAGTTCCCTGACCTCATCTATTGCTTACTGCAGCCACACCGGACTCCGTGCTCCTTAAACAAGGCAAAGGTCTGTCTGCCCCAGGACATTTACGATTGCTCTGCTCTATGCCTGAACTGCTCTTTCTTAGGTTTAACTACCTTTTTACATTTGTCTCTCAGCTCAGATTGCACCTATTCAAAGAGGTTACTCAAAGTAGTCCATCCTAGCTGTTTTCTTTGCCATGGCCCTGTTTTATATTCCTCATTTTCTAAAATTATCAGGATGACATTTTAATTTGTTGTTAATCATGTGACTTTTCTTACTAGAATATAGGATCCCTCCATTGAAAGTTTTATCTGTTTAATTCTCTGTTGTATGCCTAGAACCTAGAATCTTTTTTTGGCCAAAGGAAGGTCTCCATAAACGTTTGGTGGAAAGATGGATGGATGGCTGGCTAGATGGATTAGTGTAGCTGGATGAGTGGGTGGATGATGGATGGATGGATGGATGGTTGGCTGAGTGGATGGATAGATAAGTGAATGGGCAGATGGATGGATGGATGGGTAGATGGACAGTTGGGTGGGCAGTCTTGTGTCACCCATAAGGAGTTCAGGGTTTCTAAGTAGAGGTCATTATAACAGAACTACTCGAGGTCAAATAAATTGGCAAAATATCAAGTCAGAACTATTCTATTGTCAACTCTTTTCTGGATTTAAGGATCTTTATTATTTTTTTCAGTGGTAGCCCACACGAAGGACTAGTTTTTAGGAACTCATAAGTAATTTTCCCAGTTATCTTGTTTCCTTCTCTTTTTATTCCAGCAACAAACAACCAGAAATGGACATTCTCTTCCCAATGTAACATTGTAATAGTGACCACTATTAAAAACAAAAACAAAAAAACAGATCATCTTCTGTTGCTGACTAGAGTGCTAATTTGAAGAAATTGATTTGTGATCTAACTAAAAAATGGACTTTCATGAGAACTAGTTCTTCATGAAAGTGTTGTATTTCATGATGAGTTGCCACTGAGGAGTAAGGACAAAGTGTGCTTGTAAATTATTTATTTAAGCAAATACCAAGCGAGACACAGAGCTGCATATAACAATACTAATTATTATGGGAAATAATTTCCTTTTGAAGTAACATTAATTTTTCTTTCATAATACACATAATCAAAAGTTCTTTGAGGAACATTTAGAAGTGTATACAGGAAACTATTATAATCATACTCTAATCCTTCCACTCTGAGATAACTGTTCTAGCTGAATTTTTTTTTCCTGTGTATATGCTTGTAAACATATGTGTGTATTCTACATGGTTTCAATTATCTTCTATGTATTTTTTTATATTTTTTTCACTGTAAATTACATCTCCTATATTTCTTCAGGTCATTTGAAAGTTCTCAGAAAACATCACTCAATTGATCCAAAATATTTAACTGTGTAGACTGGCATTTCCAACAGAAAATAATGTGAACCAATATGGGGTTTTAAATTTTCTAGGAGCTTCAGTAAACAAGTAAAAAACATGTCTGTGTAGTTAATTTTAATAACATATGTAATTTACTCCCACATATGTAAACTTGTCATTTCAACATGTAGTTACCATACAAACAAATTGAGACATTGTACATTTTTTGAACTAAGAGTTTGAAATCCATTTTACATCTCAATTCAGATTGGCCACTTCTAGAAGTTCAGTAGTCAGCGGCTACAATATTCAATTGCACAGATCTTGTCTATTAAGAACTGGTAGGGTAGTAGTTTATAAGTAGTGGAAAGAATTTCATAGTAATATCCATATTCCAACTTAAAAGACCATTTTCCAAGAATAAAAGCAGGCTGAAATTAGACTTGCAGTTATCTTCTACCAGGTTTCAAGGTGATTAATTCAGTTTGAAAGCTATAAGATACAGCCTCAATTCCTCAAAATGCTAAATGAAGTGGAAAGAGGTTGAAAACAACGTTTTTCAAGTTACGCATTTGATACCATTTTGCCTCTGTTCAAAAATGATTTCCTGGGCGCTAATAAAAGTTGATGTCTCCTAGTATATTAAGATCATATTCAATATGAGGCAAATGAATTGAATTAAGTTGGATGGTATTGGCTATGATCAGTCCTGTTCAGCTCTGGGTCTGTCCCCTCTCTCTGAGACCTGGGTCCCTTGGTCCTGATACTGTGGGGCTCTCCTCTCTCCACCCCACTTGTCAGAATGAAATGCTTCTGTTTGGTACAGCCATTATTCCTGAGAAGTGGCTGGGGCAGAGGCACTTTTAGCTTCATTCTTAGACCAAAGGGATCAGAAGGGAATCCAGTGGGTTTAAATGGCACCCAGGAGAAGTCTCGCTGTAACAAATATATATGTGCATAAAGAAGACCTCATAAAGAAGGGAGGAAAATAGAGGGACGACTATCCATTCCCCTTGTGGACCTTCCTGACAGTTTATGAGATTTAGGCTGTGAAAGACATCCCTGAATCCATCTAAGCTCATGGAAGCTGGTGGCTTAAATCTAGCAGAAGTCCATCACAAACTTCGTATTTCGTGTCTCCCACACATCATGGATTAGGTCCTAGGACCATGGCAGTGAGTCAGATTGTGGATCTGTCTCTGAGCTGACCCATGGCAGGAAATGGGTAACAATCCCAAGTTACGACATGTCTGCTGTGCTAAGAGATTTACCTGGAATTCTCTGTGTGGCACATCCAGTAGGCTGCTCAGTTCTCCTCTGGGGAAGACATCCAGGATGTTTTCATGGAGGACAAACTGGCCAGTAGTGTGTCTTCAGGAGGCCTCTTCTTCCTCCCTGAGCCATGCGAAATGATTATCATAAAAGTATCCTTCTTCTTAGGCTGTGATGGGGAGAAGATTTTATAATTCCAACAGAATACCTAACATTCCACCATCCCCAAGAATTGGCTGCCAAAACTGTTAGGGCTCTTGTTTTCTTAGAATGTGAGTAGGTAGGCAGGACCATGTGGTGGAGCACAGCCTATGGGTGATGGATCAGGGAAGAGGCATAGATAGATTTGCACTTTTAGACATCACTGTAGTGTAGGGGCTGCAGAACTGCCCCATAGAAGGAGCTTCGAGCTGCCATCCATGTGGATAAAGCATCTAGAAGACTCTGCTTGGGCCTGCATTTGCATATCAAGGGCACTATTTTTACTAGATTGCCAGTAATGATCAATTAAGTGCAGCATTTTAAAAAGATATTTATTTTCCTTCCCTCCCTCCCTCCCTCCCTCCCTCCCTTCCTTCCTTCCTTCCTTCCTTCCTTCCTTCCTTCCTTCCTTCCTTCCTTCCTTCCTTCTTTTTGTAGTGGTGGAGATGGAAGTAAGGGCTTTGAGCATGCCAGGAAAGTGCCACTGAGATACATCCCAGCCCTTTTTACCTTTTAATTTGAGAGAGAGTTTCCCTAAGTTGCCAAGACTGGGTTAAAACTTGCAATCCTCCTGCCTTGACCCCCTGAGCTACTGGCATGGGCTAACGTGCACAGCTAAAATTTTCTTTTTGTGTGTTCTTTCTTCTCTTTGCTGTCATCACTATTGCTGTTGCCATTGCTAGGTCTAGTGTGTGTCTGGGAGATGCCAGGCACGGGAGGTTGGGTGCTCCCGCTGCACTGCCCACTGGGTGTAGGGCACGGACACCAGGAACAAAACCCAAGTGACTAGCTAAAGAGCCCCTCAACTCCTGCCCAGTGGAGGTCCCAGGATCTCTTCCCAAATAGTACCTCCATATTTACACAGCCACCTCTTTTCCTTTATCTCAGTCATCAAAAGTTTAAGGAGATTTAAAAACCACTGGGGTGTTGTGCATAAAATACAACCTCGGATCACTGATGGAATTCATGCCCAGGTTCCGCTGAGGCTGGGCCGGAGCCCGCCCCTCCAGGGTGTCTGGGCTGTCACTCTCTCCATCCATCTTTCTGATTGTAAAAATTAAACACATGCACAGGAGGGCTTGGGAGGCAGAGTTATGGGGGATATAAAGTACATGACAGCAGATAAACTTGGCTATCCTGCAGTGGAGCACCCAATCATGGGGTGCGTATGGAGTAAGAGGGGTCCCAGAGTAGAAAGAGCAACAGGCAAATTGCAAAATGTACAAGGTGTAGGGGGGTCTGCTGGTTGGGGTGGGGGTTGCTACTAACCTCAGTGTTTCCAGGAGCAGGACTGGTCCTCTGAGGTCCTCTTGGCCTTGTTTCCCACCATAGCCAAGTGCTCTGCTTGCAGGAGGTAGCGGGGGGTGGGAGCAGGAGGCTGAACCTGCAGGAGGAGGTACCAAGCAGTTGCGGGCCATGAAGAGGGGCAGGAGTTCCTGGGGAATAGCAGACACGGGCTGCATCCCTGCCATGAGCAGCCCTTGTGGATTTCAGACGAGATGAGAAAAAATTGCCAACCCTGTGGGGAAATCGGTACATGCCTTCAGATGGTCAGCAAACATTGTGATTGGAGACCAGGACGTCAGGGATCTGCACAAATTGCTGGACAACTACTGTAGCTACCACTGAGGCCCCTCTGCAGGGGGTATGAGGTGCAGGGACACCCAGACAGCAATGATCACTGCAGAGTGAGGCCTGTGCCGATGGTCCCTGGAGGTCTGGCCTTGTGCATGGGCTTGGAGCATCATCTGCTGGGGGCTGGGGCCTTCCTTGTCCTGGCAGAAAGAACCAGCTGTTCTTGTTGCCAGGACATCTGGACAGCAGGAGGGACAGAGTCCCTTAGTGCCTCTTGTAGCCTGAGGCTGTGGGTGTGGGTGGGGGCTCTTGGCCAACATGTGTATGAGAAAGATGAACATACAGACAGGAATGGGGAGAAAGAGAGCGAGAATGTGAGAATAAAAGCAGAAACAGGGAGAGAAGAGGCAGAGAGTGTGAGCCAGGAAGGGTGGTGGAGGAAGAGACATCGCAAACCATAATGTAGAAGCTGCAAGTACCATGAGGACTGAATTCATTTATTCATTTTTTCTTTATTTCACCATTTCTAGAACCCTACTATGTTCAGTGCTCTGTGCACCAGCCAGAGCCTGGCCCAGCCTCTCAAGCCATCATAAAAGTGCTATTTAATATTGTAAATTAGACTGAGTGGTGGCACAAACTGTGTGATGTTGGCCTCATGTGCCGTGGGTCTCCACCCCTGTGTTTTTTGTTTTGAAACTGGTCTGTGCATCTCTCTAGGAGACATGTTGATTCCATCCTGTGAAAGTCAAAGTGACCAACATTTGTTGTCTCAGTTGATTGATTGATCCAGATGTGGTGCTGGCTGGTTGTCCCATAAGACTGAGGAGCAAGGCCCAGTGGCCCTCTCCGAATCCCAGCAGGGCCACTTTTGTCCGGAAGACATTGTCACTGCCTTTTCCTAGATGTTTATTTTTTTTTTTATTATTATTATTTTTTTTTGGTGCTGGGGATCGAACTCAGGGCCTTGTGCTTGCAAGGCAAGCACTCTAATCACTGAGCTAAATCCCCAGCCCCCTAGATGTTTATTTTGAAGTTTATATTCAGCTTGATTATAAGGGCTGAGTCACGCCGATGGGGTGTGCTTGGGTCACCAGCACCCAAATGACGACGTCGATCTGGGGACACCTTTCCATGGTGCCCAGTTAGCACCTCCAAGGGGCTCCCCCGGCTCAGGCGGCACAGCAGGTTAGTCTCGCCTGTGCTCATCCCTCAGTGGGTTTGTTCAACGTGGGTCTCCCCCCACCATCATCTTTCCTCGACTTTACATCTGTGTTGTGTGGATTTTGGGTATCTGAAGTGTCTTTCATTTATGTCTGACCAAAGCACAGAGTGGAGATGCCTTGGGCTAAGGGGCCCATGAGATCTGCTAGCGACTAGCAAGGACACCCTCTCCCCTTGGCTGGAGGTTATTCAATGCTTATTTGGATCCCGGAAGAGTTTTATTTAAGACTTATCTCCATGAATCGTCCTAGCACGATATGGGTATATGCTATTTTATACCCATACTACAGATGAAAAATACTATGAGGGTTCTCCAGAACAAAACAAAATCAATAAGCTCTAGGGATGTGAAGGGATTTCTTCTGGGAATTGACTCACTCAGGCCAAGACATCCTGTGATCTATTGTCTGCAAGCAAAAGACATGGAAAGCTAGTGGTGTGATTTAGTCAAAGCCCAAAGGCCTAAGAACCCTGGGAAATGACAAGCATTACTCCCAGGGTCCAAAGTCCTCCAGAATCTGGAGTTCTGATGTCTGAGGGAAAGAAAAGCTGGATGTTTCAGCTCCAGAAGAATTGAGATAGAATTCAACCTTCCCCCTCAATATTAGTTAGCTTTCCCATTATTGGGTAAAATACCCGATACACACAACTTAAAGGAGAAAACATTCAATTTGGCTCATTATTTCAGAGGATTCAGTCTGTGGTTTGCTGGCTCCAAGGCAGAAATATGATGGAAGGGTGTGGCAGAGCCAAGATGCTTCTTCAGGATAATTAGGAAGCAGAGCAGGGAACAGTGCCAGAGATCAAAGTGTCAGGAACTGGATACGGCACCCAAGCCACACTTCTGTGACCCTCCCAGACACACCCAGAAGTGTGTTTTACTAATCCTCTCGTGGGCCCCCAAACAATCAAGTTGACAGGTTTAACTGCCATACCCTTCTTTTTATTCTGTCTGACCCTGAAGGAATTGGAAGATGCTGCCCACTTAGGCAAGGGTAGATTCTCTTCACTCAGCTCACTGATTCGAAAGCTGATCTCTTCTAGAAATACCCTGACTGACATACCCAGAAAGAAAGCTTTACCAGCTCTTGTGGGGAGCTTAATCCAGTCAAGTTCACTCCTAAAAATAACCAGCACTGAAACTAAGTCAGAACTGTTGAACTCAGTTAATCAAGGCCAAGTAGCTGGTGTACAAAAAGTGATCAAAATGTAAGGTAGATTTTAAATTTAAAAAATTTACTGCAATAAACGATACATTGTCATTAACTCCTCTGAGATGATCCTCCCTCATTTTGAGTACACTTATCCCATCATTGTTTTTTCAAATTAAAGGATTTTTTTCTGTTAGTACATGCTTGTGATACATAATGAATGTATTCATCCTGAGGAGTTGGTACATACACATATTGCCTCTTAGTCTTTTTTACTTCTCCTTTGCTTGCCGACCCTCCCACCTTCGTCCATACCTAGACCCCCTTGCCACTTTCTGAAGCAGTTCTGGAAGGCCCCTTTCAAGTCTTTATGAGCTGTGATCAAAATTACAGTGAATGGTGCTGCCCTGTGCCATTCAATGGAAAGGCAGGCTCGTAAAAACATTACAGTGTGGCCTTGTCCACCTTATTCTGGCACCGCGTGACTTCTGACTCTTCTCAGAACTGAAAATAACCATGAAAGTTGAAGTTTTTGAATTGATTCTGGACATTGAGGCAGCCACAACAGCCCAGCTAACCAGGCTCAGGAAAGATAACCTCCAAAACTACTTGAGAAGGTGGCAAAGGGAGCTAGGGATGTTTGGAGAGGGGAGGGAGGGGAGGGTGAGGGGAAGCAAAAAGGAGTAAAGTACGATATGTATATGTACCAATTCCCTAAAATGAATGTATTCATTATGCACGACCAGTATGTACTAATAAAAAAAAGAAAAGAAATCTTTATCTAATAAAAATAGAATAATGGGATAAGTGTGTTTGAAGTGAGGGGAAGTATTTTGAGAGGATCAATGGCAATGTGTCTTTTACTCCAATAAAATTTTTTATTTAAACATTCACTGTATGTTTCCATTATACCTTGTATAATATCATGAGAATGTGAAGCTGGACTCCAAAATCTGCCCTTTGACTGCTTCTCTTTGTTGGCAGGGAAGAGAAGAGAGATTTTTTTTTTCCTCCGTAAAATGATACTCATATTATTTGCTCATATTGATGCTCATATTTTATTTCCTACCTTAGTTACAAAAAATTGCAATGTTTTTGTTGTCCTGGGTTAAATAGTTATGTTCCATATGTTTTCAACATTTCTGTAGCTGATTTCATATAGTTTGTGTTTCATTTCCCACTGCGTTTCTGAATGATCCAAGTCACTATGTTTTCCTTTTGTGGCCTCAGGCTGTGAAACTAGGTCCTAGATGTGATCTAATATAACAAAGTGAGGTACTTACTTTAACCATGTGGTCTCCTTGCCTTATTCTCCATTATGCTTGGGATGGTCATTCTGATTTTAATATGAATTGGAAGACAACAGGGCCAGACCTTGCAGTAGCCTGCTATTAGTAAAATCCCAGTATATGTGAAAGTAGCTCTGTGGGGGTAGCGGGGTGGGGTGCGTGGAACCAAATTGTCCTTGTGTTTCTCTGTCTTGGTCTCAGCATTCTCCTACCTGGCCACGAGTAGGGACCTCTCCCAGCACCTCATCTGGAGGTGCTGCCTTCTCCTGACATGTGCACAGAGAGAAGCTGACCCTTCAGACAGGACCCTGGTTTCAGTGGGGCTTTGTCACAACCTAGGTTCCTGGGTGAGGGTAGGGTAGAAGTTATTGTTTGAGAAAAAAAGGAAACCTCACTGTTTTTGTAGAAGAGAGCAAGATTCCCTCGGTTGTTGGAGCAAAAGCCGATTTTCTTATAAGGCTCTGTTGTGCAATGAGGAAAGCCAAGGACAGGCAGGCTTTATTTTTATTTTTATGTTTACTTTATTCTGGAGCAGAAAGCGGGCCTGGCTGGGGACTTGGATCCTTGTCCCACACCTCTTGCATAAGAAGGACACACATACATCATGGAAGAAAGCGAGCCAGCAGGTCATCTGTCTTGGGGGGACTGGTTGTCCATGTGCCCTGGAAAAGGTCAGGAACCTGTGGGTATTAATTAATCCAGCCACATGGCCTTCTGTGTTTATTAAGGAGGGCCATGCCATTTGGCCAGGATGACGGGTTTTAAAGATTGGTGTTTTAATAAGGGGACAACATCTGTTTGCTGTTTTGTGGGAATTAAATGTTCCTGTGTAAGGCTGGGGGGAACAGGTGTGGTGGGTAACCCAGGTTAATGCCCCTTTTGTCACTATCTTGTCTTATTCCTGTTTTTGCCTTCCAAGGGCTCATGGGGCACAGGGATCCACAGACACTCAGCTCTGGAGTCAGCCAGTGAGGATCACGCCTCCTGCTAAACATTGGGGAGACTATTCACACTTCCACAAACCAAACCACCCAACAGCACGCCCCTTGGCTTCTGAGGTACATTCTCATGGGCTCCTGTCCATCACAGCTTTGGCTTCTGTGAATCAGCTTCACCTTGCGATCATCCCAGGCACCCCCATCCTGTGTGCTTACCCCCCGTCCCAGATCATGGCTACCCCCTGAATTTACACCTATAAATATTTGTACATGTAGAGGCCTGTCCTGAAGGCTTGGACAGAGAAAGATTTAGATTGCAGGAACGCAAATGACGTCACATTCCCCCAGTTGTGTATCCGCTCTATAATGGCCCCCAGCTGTTGCCACGGCTGCAAATGTTTAGAACATCATCTTGCAACTCCCCAAGGCCTCAATGTTCCTCCCAGAGCAAGGAGCCTGTAGAGGGCCCAGAAGATCTTGGGCAGCCACGAGGTGATTTTAAGCGGGATGCAGGAGACCAGCCTTTATTCGGATAGCTGTCTAATTTTGTTGTTATCTCCTCTGTGGCATGTAATGCTCATTTTACTTTTATGGTAGTCATATAACTTTCCCTTTAAACACCAATTAGAAGAAAGTGAGTCATTTTTAAGGGGAAGTATTAAAGGAGTAATAGAATAGTGTGACATTTGACAGTAGTAGAGAGGGGATAGTACAGAGGTGTCTTCTCCCTGTTAAAACTTGTGGTGCTGGCTCTGGCATCTGAATCCTTCCTTTGCCTACCAGAGAGTTTTGGGTGGTCCCGTGGAGTTTCTGTGCCTCTATTTGCTTATTTGATAAGTGAAAAGGGCTGGGGGAGCCTCTAACGCTCATCAGCTGTGAGCATCTAGGAGGCGCTGAGGGTAACTATTACTGTTGTTATTGCTGATATTGGAATGCTGCTAACATGACTTGAGTACTCCACTGTGCCTATCCTTTGCTAGGTACTGGCTGGCATTTCATTGATCTAACAAAATATCCCTGAGAATCAACTTTAAAAAGTGGGAAGGTTCATTTTCAAGTTTCTGTCTATGGTCACTTGACCCCATTGCCTTTGGGCCTATGGCAAGGCAGCACATCTTGGTGGGAACATGTGACAAAGGAAACCGCTTACCTCATGGTGGCCAGGAAGCAAAAGACAAGAGGAGGAGGGGCCAGGCCTAATCTTTTTCAAGGGTATTCCCTGAATGACCTCACTTCCTTCCATAGGGCCCCACCTCTTAAAGTTCCATTACCTCCCAGTAGGGCCACAGGTTAGTGACCAAGCCTTTAGCAGGAAACTTTGCAGATCACTCTAGATCTGTGCTATAGCACCAGGCATTGAGTAGACTTCACATCATGGAATCTTCTTGGCAGCCAGGGTGAGGCCAGAATTCCTTGCATTTTAGATATAAGTGTTTTAGAGGTATGGAGTCTGGAATTCTCACACTCTTCTTACCAAGATAGTATGGGGCAAAATGAAAGGTAAATATCTCCTAAAGACTTCTACAGAATTAATTAAATGTATTTTTCAAAATGCTACCTTAACCCTGAGTCTATCTCCTGCTTCTATCAATTATAAGGTATTACCAAAATGTGTCCAACAAAGTATCTTATAATCCTTGACCTGCACCCTAAAGACAGAACGTTTCAAAGACAGGGCTTTTGTAACAAAAGATTAGAAGAAAATTCACCACCTATGCTGATGGTGATTGTCCCTGACCAATGGGACTGTTAACTGTATTTCTTTTTCCTCTTTCCTTTTCGAAGACTTTATACTTTACTGTATAAAGTAGGTATTTCAACACAGAAGCCAGGTTATCCTTTGGCTGAGACTCTTCCCAGGTGTCTGAGAGGACAATGCCATTTTCATAATGATGGTGAGATATCCTTGCCTTTTCACTTTCCCCCAACAGAGGATAAGACCGTGGGCTCCTCAGCGTGGCTCTGTGTGGGCTGACCTGTGTCGTTTCTGGGGTGCTCAGAGAACAAGAGCAGGTGTCACGTAATCATGTGCCTGAAGAGGTATAATCGTGCAATAGTGCATTATTCAGGCTTCAGAGGAAGGAAATCCCGCTCCATACGACATGGGTGGACCTCATGGATAGATATTATGCTAAATGACATAAACCAGTCACAAAAAGACAAATACTGCATTATGCACTTATGGGAGGTACTTAGGGCAGTCAAAATCATGGAGGGAGAAGGTAGAATAGTGGTGTCAGGGGAAGGGGAGAGAGAAGAAGGAGAGTTATTGTCTAATGGCTGTAGTTACAGTTGGGGGAAGAGAAGAGTTCAGTGGATGGATAGTGGTGATGGCTACACAATAATGAGAAATGTACTTAATGCCACTGAAATGTAATTTAAAAATGGTTAAGATTTTCTGGCTAGGATGACATAGATCTGTAATCCCAGCTATTCAGAAGGCTGAGTCAGGCGCCTCACAAGTTTGAGGCCAGCCTGGGCAACTTAGTGAGACTCTGTCTCAAGGATAAAAAGTCAAAAGGACTGGCAGTGGAGCTCAGTGGTAGAGCACCGAGTATCACACATGCACACACACATGTGCACACACACACACGCGCACGCATGCACACAAAGTTAAGAGGGTAAATTTTATGTTACCTATATTTCCCACAAAAGTAAATGTTAAAAAGATTATGCTGCTGAAAAAATGAAAATGTATCTGGCGAAGCAGTAAGAAGTTATTTACTTCATTTAATTCCTATCTTTGAGCCTGGGCCTTTTAAATACTATTGTGAAGGAACAGAACTAGGCATCAAGGCCTTGTGCCCATGGTGATGTCCAACAGTTCGCTGAAGGAATGTCGTCTTCCCAGTCATTGGAGTTTTGGGCTCAGCTTCCCGCTTGTACAAGGAGCACCATTCTTACTTGAAAGAACAACTGATAGACAAAGTGCGGGTATTCAAACTTGACTGTTTGGCAGCCGTTATCTGGAAAATGAACAAATTAATTCTGTCACTTCCAGGAAAATAACTGACAGTATTTGTTGCCAATGATAAAATTCAAGCTTTCAAGAATTTTGAAAAATTTGTATGAGCCACTGTGAGGTTGACAGCTTTCCAATACTTAAAGAGATACTAATGAATGTGATTTTCCTTATATTGTATAGTGAATTGTGTCAACATTGGAAGATCTGCATATGTCAAGGGATTGATATTTTTTTCAAGTGACCAATGCTAGATATTATAAATCTGTGTAAAGGTAAAAAAAAATCAAATATTAAGGTAGGGCAAGAGATTTTTAACATAATGGAGTACAAAGCTTCATATATTTTCAGATTCTACATTCCAGCTAACCTTTGAGACACCACCAGTCATTGAGTTTTGGTCTACTGTCAAAGAAGGACACCCACGATTATCTGAAAGGGCCATTAACATCCACTTCCCTCTTCCAACTCCATCTGTATAGGGTCAGATTTTCTTCCCAGACTCAAGCAGAAATGCAGATTGTTAATAGACTGAAGGTGAAAAGCAGATCTGAGAATGAATTGTCTTTTATTAAGCCAGAGGTTTGCAGAAAGGAGCAAAAGTGACACATGCCATCTTTGTCACTAACTCTGTACTTTTTTTTTTTTTTTTTTTGGTACTGGAGATCGAACTCAGGGCCTTGCGCTGGCTAGGCAAGTGCTCTACCACTGAGCTAAATCCCCAGCCCTCATCACTAACTCTTTGAACAGGTTTTTTTTTTTTTTTTTAATGTAAACATTGTGGATATGTTAGTATAGGATAAGTTTATGATTGTTTTAAAAATAAACTGCTGAATGCATATTATAAACGTTTCTTAGTTTCAATTTCCAATAAGCCAGCTAAACCAAAGCATATAGGATCGATCCCCAGGGTCTGTCAGAACATTTACAATCTTAAGGATTCTGAGACCAAAATGTTTGAAACTCATCTAGGGCACAGTTTTTTAACTTTGCCTTTGTGTTTGAATCTTCCGAAGGGTTTTACAAGAAAGGATCCCCAAACTGGGCATGGTGTTGCATGCCTGTAATCTCAGCACCCTGGGAAGCTGAGGCAGGAGGATTTCAACTTTGAGTCCAGCCCGGGCAATTTAGGAAGACTCTGTCTCAAATTTAAAAGAAAATTAAAAAGGACTGGACATATAGGTTAGTGTAAAGGCCGTGGGTTCAATTCCATGTACAGATACACACACACACACACACACACACACACACTTGACTTCCTATGTCTAAGAATCCCAAGCCAATTCATCCAGAATTTCTGGTAATAGACTTGGACATAGGAATTTCTGTGACGCTTCCCCAAGGATTGTTTTGTTTAGTTAAAGATCAGAACAAGATCTAGCAGCCACTCAGTGTAGCTCATACCTGGTTAATACATGACTTTAAGGAAGGCACGTGCAATATCCACATTAAATAGGAGATACTGTCTCATCATGGTGCCTCTTTCTTCCACTTCAAATTAGCAGTCAAGACGCCTATAAAGCACGCATGCTGTTTATCTTTCGGGTATCACCATCCGTTGTACCAGCTGTTTGCTTGAAAACTGACTCTGAAGCTGACTCAAAGACAAACTAGCTCCCCAGCTGCCTCAGAGCCACTGATGTCGCGGGCCCGGCCGAGGGGATCAGAGGGCTGAGCAAGCAGTGTAGGGACCAGGGAGCGGGGTCTTTATGTTCTCTGTATCGGGGCACGTCTTTAGATTCTCAGAGCACCCATCTGAGGGCACACTCGGCCACAGGGACACTGCTTTTCCTTTGCTGTCAGACACATCACTGCTAGATGCTATTCCTGGCCATTGGCCTAAAGGCCTCGGAAGCAGCAGAAGGGGAAATGTTGGCCTGTTGCCTTCCGAGTCATAAGGGCAAATCCTTTTCATTCTGACCCTCCACTGGCTGGGGCGGCATGGTCTGGTATGAGCAGCAGGTCCTCCTGCGTTCAGCAAAGGTGGCAGCCCTGGGGCAGGAAGCCAGTGGGGCTGGGAGAACTGGGTGGAGGCAGGTTGGTCCACATGTTCTTTCCTCCCAGTGGAATCAGGCGGAAGGCTCTCTCTGTGTGTCACACCTGGGTTGTCTTGGTCTCCTCACCTCTCCAACTTGTTCCGTAGCTCAGGACGTATCA
>PVJO010016383.1:40000-42151 GCA_004026905.1 Hystrix cristata
TGGCATGTGGCAATTTTAATCAGGGTCAAACATTTAAAAAAAATAAGCAATGGGAAGCAGCAAAAAGTACTTTTCTTATCCTCTGTGAAAACACTTTGCTTTACCCTTTTCTGATGCTAGGGCCAAGTTAAACAACAACAACAAAACCAGAACTGATCATGGGTGTTTCTTTCATTTTGAAATCTCCCTTTCGGTTTGAGTCAATTGTGAAGATTTTCATGCGGTCCTGATCTTTCAGTGCGGATGTTGTGGAAGGCAGAGCTGAGCCTGGCCGATGCTGCGTGCCGCGCCCGAGCAGGCTGGCACGGGCAGATCATTCCCTGGAATCCGGGGCTCAACATTTCCTCGCCGTGGCGCAAACTTACACATTCCCACTTTGCGAAATCATATTATTCTAATGAGAATGCAAATGAAAGGAAAGTGGTGGGAAATGGCTTTAGCCGAGCTGCTTGTCACAAATGTTTTCCTGGGGAGGGGTGTCATCAAGGGGCGGGTGAGCCAGGCTCCCTCCTTCGCAAAGCGTCGTCGTGTTCTGGGGGACTCGCGTTGGGTGGCACATGGCCAAGTCTGAAGGAAGCACATCTTCATTGATGTGTGCCTATTGTTACTGGTTCTTATTCACGGTATTTAAACAACTCATGCAGGTTTTGACAGCTTTTCCTTTCTCGTATTTACATGAGCCTTTTTATTTTGGTGAGATTTCTGAAGACCAGCGGTCCAGGGAGGGGAAGAGGAGAAGCAGAGTCAAGACAGGCTTGGGGACTGCATCCCGGGCAGGGTGTGGAAAACATTTGCCACTGAGGTGCACGAAAGAGCTGGGGCTCTTGGCTAGTCTGCTGGGCCCCAAAACCACTCTTTAGAGGAGAAGGAGATGAAGCAGGAGCAGGAATGGAAGTGGATTTGCCTGGGGAACTGTACTCATCTAGCCCCCATTATGTCTAAAAATGATACCCAGCCCTTTGTGGCCTTGGGCTTTTGTTTTCTTTGTAATGGGTTAGAAGTCCAGTGCCGTGTCCGCATCACTGAGGACCAATTGCTATGGCCACCTGAGGTCTGGTTATTAATATCCGTACAAGGCTTTACTAAGATCCTCCAGCAGGCAGACAGACAGGTGGGCTGCAAGATCATTACATGTTCCCATGCAGCCCCTGTCTGAGATGGCATCTTTTCAGGGTGGACTAAAGTGATTCAGGTCCCTCTGTGAATACAGAACCTGTCAGACATATAACAAGGTAGGTTAAAAAATAAAGTTCAGCATGACCCAAAATAAAATAACAGCTTCCTGTTGCTCGTGAGATCTGTGGGGGCTGCAGAGAACACTCTTGAGGGGGGAGGTTGGGGTGGGGATAGATATGGGGGCTGCCTTTATCTGTCAATCTGGCCTCAGGGGCATGTGGGGGACTCAAGCCTACTCTGGACTTTTTCAACAGAGGGAGGATTCATATATTTTCTTAATAAGATGTTAATTTTCCATAGCATGCCATTAGATTGCAACACATTTTTTTTAGGGAAAGATGTTATCTTTATGGAGTTGACTTATTTGCAAACTTAACATAAGCTTTCAAACCCACAGAAAATATGGCAGTGTGTTTATATTTAAAATAGATTTTTAAAAAATCCAGTAAGTTACTGTGAATTTACTTACCACCCAATAATACAGGGATAAAATAATTTATGCTCCTATTTTAATTAAAAGCAAGTCATTTTTGTAAAGAAACAGGAGCTCAGTCTAGTGGTTAGATCAGGAAATGGGAGTGGAGACTCTTTTAGCTTTCTTCTTGGCTAGAGGGTGGACCGGCTGCCTGATGGGGGCAGGCTCTTAACTCTCCTTGAATAGCTCTTTGCATTTCTAGTCATAGAAAACCCACCAAAACCACACTGTGCAGAGTTACAATCAAAGGTGCCCTGTGTGGCTAAGTCCTAGGCCCTGGTCTGGGAGGTTGGTGGTTGATGTCAAGGTTAGAAAGATCACTGATCTGTAGAATAGCTGGCAAGGGCCTTCGGGAGGATGAGAGCTTTTGTCTTTTGCTACAAAGCAGTTGGAAGTTAGGGGAACAGTGGGTCATGTTGGAAGGGGCTGTGCTTGACTCCCACGGCCGCGGGAAGGCATGTAGAACTCAGAAACCTAAACATTCTTTTTTTTTTTTTTTT
>PVJO010016384.1:0-16936 GCA_004026905.1 Hystrix cristata
AGATCCACAAGCACTGCTGTGTGCTCAGATGTTACTTCTGCTGCAGAATTTTTAGAAAGTATCCTGTTTTCCCATATTTACACAGGGCTTAGACTAGGAGCATTCCTGCTGTGCACAGCTGGGAAAGCTAGGGGCATGAAGACAGAGCTGTTGAGGTGTAATATTCATCGTAGTGAGTATCCAGTTAGACCTGGATATTGTTGTAAATAGGATAGTGTTTATGAATTAAATAGTAAATAGAAGGCATTTGTTTTCAGAAGGATGGTTTTTAAAGTTGACTTTGATAAAATGAAAAGGTTTTGTTGAAAATTAACTTCAATTTTGTTTGTTTTATGCTGCACAATAATGGAAATTGGGGGAAATTGTATATCAAAGAAGTGACTTTAATAATTTTTACAGTATTCTTCCTTAAAATTAATGAAAAGTTCTTAGCAGCGTTCATTAGCATGTATATGCAATAATGGAAAATAGGAGATGGAAATTGGAATCCCCAAATTACCCCAGAACTATTTAGTAGTTTGAAGATCTTGGCATCTGAGAGAGCAGAGTCAGTCCTACCCAACATAACCCATTTCCTGTTCCCAGTAGAGTGAAGCGGACCCAATAGGCTGAAACTGGGCTTCCTTCAGTTCTTTTTTGCTCTTAAATTCACCTGTTCACAGTAACACAACAAAGGATGTGGTGCTTGGATACTACGTTATATGTCCTCCAGGGAAACTTGGGTAAAAACTATGAGTATTGCTGACTGTTCTTGAGGCGATGCTAGGACATGAATGTTCCCCAAGGACAGTACACTGAGATGTACATAAAGGGGCTTGAAGAGAGAGCAGAGGCAGCCTCCCTAGGTCAGAGTGGGTTGTGGACTGCCCAGTCCAACCCAGGAAACCTGTGTCTGCAAACCCAGCCAACACGGCACTCTGCATGGGAAATCGGAGGGGATTCAGTAAAACCAATAAAGGTAGCAGAAGACTGAGGGAAGCAAAGCTGTTACATTATTTTCAAGTCGGCACACTAAGGGCTGTAATGTAGTTCAAGTGTTATTTACATGGGATAGCAGAAGAAAATGTTCTGGACTTGACAGTAGAGGCTGCGGCTCCACTCATGTTGCTCAGCACCTCCTCTCTGAAGAGAGACAGTGTTTGCTTGTGCTGTCAGGACCACGGGAGACCGTGGCAGATGGCCCACCAGTGTGAACGGGAGCACAGTTGACCACAGTGGGTGTCGCTTGTAGACGGGTGAGCTCTGCTGGCATCAGCACTCACTTCCCGGTGCTGGGCAGCACTCAGTGGCGGGATGTTGAGGCAGACCTGGCTCTGGAGAGGTCTCGGGAGTCGGGTAGCAAGCATCTGGTGGAGAAAGGCGTGCAAGATCCACTGGAGACCCTGAGGGTGCGTGGCCCCATTGCAGGAAAGTCTCATGCAGGAGCTGTGTTTGCCTTTCTCCCAAGTGGCCTTTCTTGTGGATGTACCTGCCATCAAGCACTCACCAAGTATATTCCTTTCTACGTGTTATTTTCTGTGAAACAGCAAGGGTATCTTTGCCAGCACTTACTTCATAAGCCTGATTCAGCATGGAGTGGTGGTAGGGCCCTTGCAAACCTGAGCTCTGGCCCAGAGCTCTGTCTACCCCTGGAGTGAGTCAGTGACATTGGTGTAATTAGCTGCCCACAGAGGGCCCCCTAGCTGTGACTCCTTCCTACCCGCATTCACCTCGGTAAGTGGCAAGACTTGCTGGCTTCTTTGGGTTGGACTGTTCTCTTCCATCCTGTTGTATTTTCTTGTGGATTTATCGGCTACTCTTGTTTCCTCCCTTTTTTGAGTAAGGGTGGGCCAGGGCCTTGCACAAGCAAGGCCAGCGCCGTACTGTGGAGCCACCCGCTGACACTTCAGTCCTCAGGAACCAGCTTTCGCCTGGCATTTTTCTTCTGGCTGAATGATCTTCTTTAATGGTTGTTCTCATAGCACAGGTCTGGTAACGGTGACTTCTATGAGCTTGTGTTGGTCTGAAAAAATATAATATACTTGTTGCATCTGTATTTCGAGAGGCGCTTTGGCTTGACAGGGCTTCTGGGCCAGCAGTTTCTCCTCCCACATGGGGGCCCTACTGTCAGGTGCCTGGTTTCTGACCAGAAGCCTGCAGTTGCTCTTATCGTGGGTCCCTGTACCTGTAGAGCCTCTTTTTCTCTGGCTGCTTTACAGATTTTCTCTGGAGCTCTTTACCACCAGTTTTAACTGATTTAATTATGATATGCTTCTGCGTGGTTTATCTTTACCTTACATGAGAGTTTTTGAGTTTCATGAACTGAAGGTTACAGCTTTCAGAGCGTTTGGAAAATGTTTGCTCATTATTGCTTCAGATTTTTTTTCTATCTTCCCTTCATTTCGAGGACTTTATGTCTGCATGTGTTAGATTGATGTTTTCCACAGCTCCCCGAGGCTGTTTGCTTTTGGGCTTTTTCTTTCCGTGCCTTATTTCCATGTTGCTATTAGTTTGTGTCTTCCAAGAGACAGAGCCCAAGGGATAAGATGTTGAAGAGTTTCTCTTCAGGGGTACTCGAGAAGGGTCAGTGTTGCGGGCTGGGCCTGTGCCCTGCTGTAGGCTCCCCAAGCAGCACACGTGTGGCTGCCACACCCAGCCCGCAGAGTTGTATTTTGGGGATCCCACTTAACTCCAGAAATTTTGCTTGGCTCTCTATGTCCTTCAGTTCTCTGCTTATTGCTGTCATCTTTCATTTGGTTCCTTGAGCATACGGAGCACTTTTATAACAGCTGTTTTAATTGTTCCCTAATTCGTCAGCCTTGTCTTTCCTGAGTCAGCCTGATTTTTCCCCGGTTGTGGTCACATTTTTCTCTTTCATGTGTTTAGAAATGTTTTGTTGGCTGCAGTACTTTGTAAGTTTTATGGTTTTGAGTGGTAGATCTTGTTCTATTTCTGTGACAAGTGTTAGGATTTTCCTGGCAGGCAGCGAAGCTATTTGCACGTCAGTGTTAAGCCTATGGGGACTTGAGTTTCAGCTCTTGACCAGTCCACAGTCGCCTGTCTTCGGGGGTGGCATGTCCACTACTGGTGTGCGGTGTGGTGTCTCGAGTGCGCACATGTGGTCTGAGACCAGCGGGCCCGCCTGGGATTGCACAGTCCTGCCTGAGCCCTGGAAGTTGCCCCTCCTAGCCACTTGCAGCTTTAACCCTGCTGCACAATGAGGCTGCAGCCAAAGACCAAACGGGCCCCTGGGTGGCCTCTGACGCTTTTTCTGCTGGTCACTGTTTCCCCGACTCTGGCCATCTTGACCTGCCCAGCATCAGATGTGAGCACCAGATTCAGTCTGTCCACGTAGTGCATGTGGAGAGGGAAAGTCCAGACCTGTTCCTTGCTCGCGGAGAGAAACTGCTCCTTTTACCTGGTGTAGTTTGGTCTGGTGGCTCTCAGGTAGTCAGGGTTGCTGTGTTGTAACTGGGGCATTGGCGTTCAGGGCCACCAGAGTCCACCTTGTGGCTGGGGGAGTTGTCCAAGCTTGGGCATCTGGAGACCAGGGCTACAGTGGGCTGCAGCTGCCCCAGGCAGGCCGCACACCGCGCTGTCTGGTGTGCTGCTCCCCTCCTGCTTCCTCCTCTCTGTCCTCTGTTGTCCCTCCTCCCTTCTGTCCCTGTAGGCTGTGTCCTTACTGATAAAGTGGGATTTTCCGTCCTCTCTACTCCTTCTGCTCTGCACTCTGCCCACATTCCAACCCATGTGTTTTCTGTATGTGACCTAGAGGTAGGGAAAGTGGGGCTGACTCTCATTCATGTTTCTCAAAGCAGTGAGGGCTCCCTGCTTCCTGTGTAGGAGGCATTCAGTTTCCTCCAGAAGAAGGTGACGGTACAGGACATGAATGTTTTTCCCTCGCTTAATTTGTCCACGCAGCTGACTGGGTGACATGGGTGGTTCTCATCTGAGTTGTGTGTTACAAGCTCAGTGTGTGGCCTTGGCAGTCATGGCACAGAGTTGGATGCCTTTGCTCATATCAGCTCCTGCATGTGAATTGAGTCACAAGTTGAGTGGCATCATCTTGTCTACAAATGGCAGCATGCCCACACAGCATCAGAAACTCCTGGCTGGTGCTTCATGAGCCATCCTGTCCCTGAGTTGCCTTGTTGCCTGGCGCAAGACCCGCCACCCGTGGGCACTTGCTAAATAATCCTGGGGTGAGCAGGTCCGTGCCAAGGGTGAGATCAGCGTTCATGTCCTGTGTTTGCCTGTGGCCACTGGTCAGCAACGTTTTCCTGTAAGTGCCTCTGGCGTTGGTCCTGGACTCTGGCATCATGAGAGCCAGTGGCGGGATGGTGCCAGCAACACCTTATTCAGAGGTAGCCCAGCGGCCAGGTCTAACCTGCAGCCACCTTGCCCATCCCTGCAGGGAGCAGGAGGAGGCCGAGAGCTGTGTTAGTCCCTGAGGAGGAGCTGAAGCCCTGAGTCAGCCCGTGCACTGGGCACAGAGCAGTGATGCAGACCAGAGTCTTGCACACGATTAAGTTGAGCCCACTCTGGTGGCTGTGTCAGCACCTGCTGCTCCGTTTGTTTATTGTTTTTCCTTAAGCAAGCAGTTCCTTTTCTGGAGGTTTATCCTAAGCACATAAATCTACAAGGCATCAAAACGCCACAGTGGGGAACACTGGAAACTGTGTGACCTGGTAGCCCAGGTCCCCCGCAGGCTGGACAGGGTGGGACAAGACATGTTGGGGCCGAAGGATCGGGAGCCACCAGAGGACAGGTGCTCAAATTCTAGCCCTAGAATGGACTGGAGCTTTGTGGTCTCAGGGAGGTACCCAGGTCTTTTTTTTTTTTTTTTAATGAAAAAAGAAGTACCTGCACGTGCTGTAAATTTAAAAGGTTGCGAAAGGGTCTTCCGCTGAGGATACACTCCTTCCTTGTCCCTCCTGAGGCAGCCTGGTTTGCATTTCCTCTGCCCGCTGCCTTCCCAGTCAGCAAAGTGGAAGGGTGAGGGATGGAGAGAAGGAAGAGCGAGCGTTCCCACACGTGTGTCATTAACCCCTTGAAGTGCAGTCTGAGAATGTTGCTGTTTCACTGTTGTAAATGTTAGCTTAAATTAAATGTGACCTCTGATGTGCAGATTTGCACACAGTTAAATAGTTGGGGGAGCAGAGATGCTTTTGCAAACCTCCAGTGCACGATGGATGTGCTGGGGAGCACGGTGCACTTCAGTCTGCTCTGCCTGGAGAAGGAAATCCCTGAGCAAGCTGGGCAGCAGTGCATGCCTGGCACCCATGATGGAGCTGCCCGTGGGCTCGCCTCTACCATGTGACCAGGCTCCTGGGGACGGGGACACTGGGCCAGCCCAGGTTGTGACCTGACTGGGCAGTGGGCTCCTCAGTGCCTGGCTCAGTCTGTCCCTGGCCCGAGCCTTAGGGTGGACTGTCCTGGCTGACCTGGTGAAGATAAGCTCAGCTTGGTGGTCTCTGCTCTGGAGGAGCTCTGACCACTTGGTTTGTAATCTGTTGTGCCTTGCCCCTTGCTTTGGTAAATGGCTGTTTGATTTGTAATGGGAAGTATGGGGAGACAGCCTCCTGAAAGTACTAACCCTACTAAAGTACTGTGAATTGAGTGAGTCCAAAGTGCCTGCAATCCAGAGACCAGTGAGGGCAGGGACCCCAACACCACTCACAGGTCCTCAGTCAGGCCCTCTCCCGCAGGCCTGCAGACTGGTGGCGGGGTCTGACGCCTGTCTTCCTTGTCGGGGTGTTGGCTGCACACACCTGCAAGAAGGCTCTGCCCCAAGCAGTGAGGGCTCTAATCTGTCTTCTCCCAGATGCCTCCCAGGCATCTTGGGCTTTTCTTCCTGTGATGAGAGTGGACTGTAGTTTGCAGGTTGAAGGCTTATTTTAAATTAACAGATGGTAGTGTGAAGTAATGATGTAAAATAAGCTGATTTGCATTCTTCTGGTGTAAGATTCTCCCAGTGAAAACCCTCTTGTGGGTCCCTGCTGACTCACAGGCACTGAAAAAAGACCCCGGGACCTGAGAGCCCCCTGGATTTCAGAATCCAGTTAAACACTGCCCACAATGCCCACAGTTGGGTTTGTGAAGAAATTAGTAGATACTGGCTGGGCTTGCAGGCTTGATGTTCTGTTAGTTTTTATTTGCTCTGGTTTAAAATTCCATTTGCAAAGGCGAAAGCAGCCACACTCCCGTGTCTAGCTCGTCCTCTGAAGGGCTGCTGTGACAGCTGTGTGGCCACTCCTGGGCTGGGCATGCTGTTTAATGGGGGCTTTAATCGAAAACCCTGGGCATGCTGACCCTGTGCATTTCCAGGCAGCTGCTCACAGGCTGTTGCTAAAATGCAGAACCTTTCCGCTGATCTCTGGGAGAGCCGCAAGCGTTCCGCTCTTCCGGGGGCAGCATTCCCCAGATTGATCCATCTAGTGAGAAGAGGCCGCCTTCCTCTACTCCCCTTGATGTGAGGACCGTTGAGCAGTACCACTTCCCTGGCCATTCTCGGGGTGGGGCCTGGGCCAGCCTGAGGTCTGTGCTGGTGGCAGCTTGTTCTGGCCTGCCTGTTCCTGCTCCTGCAGGCGCGTCCCATCCTGGGCTCTGTTGACAGACGTGCCCATCTGTCTCCTCATAGAGAGGGTGAGTGTCCTGTCACAGCTGTCGTTACCTGCCAACACCGAGTGACCTAGAACAACACGCACCCTCCTGCGGGCCTCTATTGCCTCTGGAGGCCTGGGGGAGCCTGGTGCCTTTCCTTTCCCAGCTTCTAGAGGCACCTGTGTTCCTGGCCCAGCCTCAGGACAGTCTGGCCATTACGGGTATCGTCACCTCCATTTCCTGCTCTCATCTGACCTTCTCACTGGACCTCGGGGATGACTTTGGACCCGCCTCCCTCATCTCCAAGTCCTTAACCCATCTTCGAGGTTGTCCTGGGCCTGCTCTCCTCCCTCTCGGCCTCTCTCCAGACCTGTTCACCCCAGACTCGGAGGTGTCTCCATGGCCGGGTCTTCTCTGTCTGCCAGTCACTCTGTACTCTCAGTTCTGCTGGTGGCGCCTCCCTTAGTCTGAGCTGCAGACTGGGTTTTCCAGTGGCCTCTTAGTCCTCTGCAGCCAGACCCAGCCCACCCTCCGGGCAGATCACTCCTTCCTGTCACCCTGGGGCACCAGTGACAGGACTCCATCGCCGTCCCCACGGCACAGGGCACACAGCTCTTCCAGCCTGACCTTCTGCCAGCACCTTTGTCAGAACTGCAGTCTGGGAACAGGCTCTGTCCTAACCCAGGCACCCACTTGTGATACCTCCCTGCTCTCTGTTCCCTGCTGGGATCCTGGGGGTGTGATGCCATCCTCTTCCTGCCTCAGCCCAAGATTTCCAGCTCTTGGGGAAGCTGGGCTTTTTCCTTCTGTGTCCCAGAACAGGTGTGGCACTCAGTTAAACTATCATTCACACTGTACCCCGGGCCAGAGGCCTAAACCAGCCTGCACTGCCTGCCACCGATTGCCTATGTCCAGGCTCAGAGAACCAGTTACAGGCTTTCCCAGGCTGTGGCTGGGCGGCGAGGCTTTCTGGGAAAGGTGAGGTGAACGTGGGCCTCCAAAGTCGCAGAGTTCAGGCTGCCTTTGTCTCAGAAGTCTTTGGCCTCGGAGACGACCTTGGTGCTGCAGGCACTCATGTGGCACGGGCTGTGGGGTGTGGCATTTATGCTTCTGGCCTGCGTGGTCCTCATGCAGAGGCCAGGGAGGCAGGGTTGGTGGCTGTGACAGAGGCAGCCTGTGGCTGGTGGCTGCCATTAAAGGAGAAGGTTCCATCCTTAAAAGATGGTTTTAAAACCTGTTCTTAAAGAGGGCAGTATTGGGAAGCTGTGTGCGTGCATGCATGTTGGGTACAAATTTATGGTTTGTCCCTATTGATTTGAAGTGTGAATGGGCTCAGTTTTCTGTTCCCATTTGCTATACCTTGATGAAAGATACTGCGCTTAGCTGGCACGGTGGCACATACCTGTTGCACTAGCACGCCGAGGGTGAGGGAGGAGGGTTACAAGCTCAAGCCCAGTCTGAGTAGCTTAGTGATTCATTGAGAACCTGTCCTGAAATAAAAAAATAAAAATAAGAAAGGGCTGGCTGCAGCTCAGCACAAAGGCCCTGGGTTCAATCCCCTCTCCCACCTACAAAATTAAAAGGATCATGTGTTTGCCTGTGCCCCACAGCCACTCTCCACTTGAAGTTTGTTGTAGACGGTGCTAGCTCCACACTCCAGCCGTAGGGGCCCGTGACAGGCCCACTTGTGCTGAACGACCTCTTGTTGCCCCTCTGACTCACACCCCGTTCTGTGCCTGGACGCCACCCTGGGGGTCTGAGTCCCTGAACAGAGGCACTGGCAGGGTTGGAGGCCTGGGAGAGGGCTGGGCAATTTGTCCTCACTGGGCCCCTCGCCCAGTGCATCCTGTGGGCTCCTGAGTTTGCAGAGGTCACTTTGCAGTCATGATGGTCAAAGCACAAGGCTGCAGCGTTTCTGGGGCTGACCCCCAGACGTCTGCACGCCCCCCCACCCCGTGCCACCCTCCTGCCACCATGTTGCCCTGCAGTTATCCCCCGCCATCCCTGTGTCCAGGCAGAGCACCTGCAAGGACAGGCAGGCACTAGTCCAGGCTGCAGAGTGACCCTGGGAATACACACCTCCCTGAGCACAGCGCACGTGCCATCGCTCTAACCATGTGTGCTACCTTCCCCCGCAGCTCCCGGGCCGCAAGTATGCCCCTGGGTACAACGCCGACGTGGGTGACAAGTGGATCTGGCTGAAGTGAGTGGCGCCCCGCACGCGAGCTGCGTCACGGTGACGAGGTTTCTGGTTTGTGGACACTACGGAGCTTTCCAGCTATGGGGGGAGTAGATGATCAGAAAATCGCACAGCCCAAGAAATGGCCTCGCAGAAGCAGTCTGCCCTCTGGTAAATGAGGTGGCAGGAAACAGGTCCATTTAAAAGGTTTGGACCCTTCTCACTTCATTTTGGAATCATCTATAATTCCTGCGGAGCAGACACTGTGGCTGGTGAAAGCCAGCCCTCCTTCAAGGTCCAGCGTCACGGGGTTTTCGTACCTTGTTCTTCGGGCTCCCAGAAATAAAGCCATTTCCATGGAACTCCTGTCCCCTCCTCTGCATACTCCCCTCACTGTCCAGCTTCACGTGGTTGGGTTTAATCCAGGCACACTGTCTTAAAGAGGTTTTCTCAAGGTTTTTTCCTGTGTTAGCAATCTGAGAACAAAGAAAAAAGTGGAGAATTCCAGAAAGAGGAGAGTGGCCACAAATTACAGAACAGTTTGATTTGGAAGGAATTTCAGCCCTGGGTCACGTGGTGCCGTCATCGCAGGGGCTTGAGCTTAGAAGGTGGGTGGGACGGAATGAGAAGCACGGCAGCCCTGGTCCTCATCGCCTGGTCAGGATGTCGGTCAGCAGTGAGAAAACACGTTTCCTTCCTCACCTCTGTTGAGACTTGGAAAACAAAGTACATTTCCTGCGAGGTAGCTGCAATTCCCCGTCGCCGTCTGGGAGCCAAGCTGTGAGCAGGAGTCCTGTGAGTCTGGGCTGCTGCGGAGTTCTGCCCTCTGAGGCAGCAGCTGTTACCCGCATGTGTGATTTACCTTTGTTCATTAAAACATCATGCAGTTTTAGAATCCAGTTCCTTAGTCGTAGCGGACCAGTTCAGGTGCCCAGTAGACATGCACTCGTGGTGGGAGGCGCACATTTTCGTCTTGCAGGAAGTTCTCTCAGGCCTCACTGCTGTGGAGTGGGCTGAAAGAAGAAGCATCCCACCCGCTCTCCTGCTCTTCCTCCCTCCAGCCTGCCTTCTCTCATTCCTTATGAGTTGAAAATAAAGTTTCCCGGCAGTTTTTGCTTTGAGGCCCAGATGTAAGTGGACACTGCTCTAATCATTGAAGTGCGACTTGGATCGGGCCATTGCAGCAGTGTCCTTTGGTGTGGGTGCTGCACAGACCCATTAGGGAGAGGAGGAGAGAGGAGCCGTCTTCGTTCCTAGTCTGTGGCACTGAGCGGCTGCCGTTCACTGAAGCCCCGCCATGGGCCGGCAGTGTCCTCGGCCTTGCGGGCAGGGGCGCAGCTCAGCCGTGGCGTGGGCCTCGCCCAGCGAGAGGCCACGTGCATGCGTGCCTGACCCTGTGTGGCTCTGTTCCCTTGACAGAGTGTGTGATGCTTGTGCAGAATACGGCTGGTTCATTTTCTGGTGTTCGGTGTGCATGTGGGGTGGGGAAAGGAGTAAACATTCCTGGTCTTCTCTCTAATTTGATGCCCTGAAGAGGAAGCTAAGCGATGCGTCCCCTCTCGTTTCAGCACAGTACATGATTTGGTTTCACAAGAATACTTACAACCTTTAAAAAAGTTAATAACCAGGGTTGAAATAAAGCTATACATTTTGATTATTGTAATTCTCGGCACTCTGAAGGTTAGGGACTCAGCACACAGTATAGTTTTGTGTCTGTGCTTTATTCTTTTTTTTTTTTTTTTTTTTTTTTTTGTGCTGGGTGTCAAACTCAGGGCCTTGTGCTTGCAAGGCTGGCACTCTAACCACTGAGCTAAATCCCCAGCCCTGTGCTTTATTCTTATACACGTGTATTTATTGTAAGCATGAGAATTTTGAATTAAAGTCCTTATTTTTTTCCTAAAGTATCTTTCTGTTCTACCATCAGAACTGACAGTAACCAAAACGTGCCAGAATTTAACAGAGGACCTTGAGCTTCTCAGAAGTCTCATGGGGCCCTTAGTCCACGGAGCAGAGTGGGACTCACCCCCGTGGGCACCCACAGTTGCCCCCAACCCATGTCGGGCTGCCTCGGCTTGCCAAGGCTTGTGGCAGAGCAGCGGGAGAGGCGGGCCTGCGGAGCACGGCTGTGCCGGGTCGCCCGGGGACCCTCAGTTGTGTTCAGGTTAACGTGAGTGTTCAGTTCTGCAGTGCAGCAGCAGCGAAGAAAGCTGTTGTATTTGTCCCTGTTTTCAACAACCCATTGGCTGCTAATTGGGTTGGACTCTGCACCTGCATACCGGGAAGGAGTTTCCAGATGGGCTGAACTTAGCAGAACATGTCATAGCCAAGGTTCACGCAGGCTGCTGCTTTTTGGTAAGAAAGCACAGTCCCTGCTCTGGCTGGGGCCAGTCGTGTGGGGGTGGGCAGAAGGCTGCAATTCCTCTCCTGCCCTTGGGCCTGCAGGGGAGAAGCGTGTGTGGGCGGCAGCTTTGGCGGGTCAGGCTGGATGAATGGAAGTGTGTGCCTGGGTGATTCTGGGTTTCGCATCTGGATGTGAGTAAAGCCAGGCACCCGAAGGCTTTGCTCTAGGAAAATCACGAACCAGAAAGCAGAGGAGGCGTGCGTCACCAGGCACCACCCGTCCCTGGGATTGGGATCATCTGCTGCTGGGTGGGATTTTGCCAAGGAAACAGATTGGCAAGGACCTGAACAGCCCGGCTCTCGCCAGCCCCAGCAGAAGGCCAGCCTGGGCTTGGTGTCTTCCTGTGTTGGGCACTGACCCCCACCTGAAGGCCACGAGGCTGAGGGCTCCAGTGCATACCTGCCACAAAGGCACAGGGGCCACCCCACCAGAAGGGGCTGTTGCGGGTTCTTGTAACAGGAGGGTGACCAAATCTTACCTTTAAACATACAGATTTGCTCCTCTCTACATTTTCTTAATGGTTTGGAATTTCTTAATACAAATTATTTCAATACGAATAAATTTTCCATAAGTGAGTGCTTTTTGTATTAGAATCCTGAGGTTAGACTCAGGTTAGACCCAGGTGCCAGTGACATGGTGGGGAGCACACAGTTGAGTGTGGGAGTTTCAGAGGACACAAGCAGATACACTGCAGCCAGGGAGATGCTCCGGCCACGCATGTGGGCGTGATGGTGACCAGGACCAGGCCCATTCTGAGCAGGGGTTGCGGGGCACCAGCAGGGATTTCTGCAAGTCGTGTTCCCCGTTCATCTGTGTGGCCTGACGTGTTTGCAGGGACTCCCACCCTGATCCGAAGCTTGGTCCCTGCTGCTCTTGCCCATTTGCCCATCCCTTTCCTGGGGGACTAGTCCCTGTCCTGCACCCCGCCTTCCTGACTGACACGCTCGCTTCCTGCAGCGCTGGATGCAGCCTCCTGGGTGCTTCACCAAGGGCCTTTTGCCCCAGAATTCTGCGGCCCTCCCACCTGTGGGCCCCTGGACTGGAGCAGTGTCTGCAGCTGGGGCCACGTGTCCAAATCTGGGGCACTGTCCACTCGACCCTCAGGACAGTTGCTCGTCCCCTCCCTCTGACCCTGTCCCTGCTGCCCACGTCCCCTCCTGGCATGGACCATTGTCCTGGTGCCCCTCCCCCGCAGGCCACACAGCCAAGGCAGGGCTCAGCGGTAGTCCACAGAGTGTCACTTCTAGTAGGGTGTCTGGCCAGGTGCAGGAGCCCCCACCCTGCCTGGTGTCCGGGGTTCTCAAGGAACCATCTCAGAAGGCCAGGCAGGGGCTCTGGGCCAGTTGGAGCTCCCAGCTGGGTGTGTGCAGCAACTCTGGACGTTCCTGGGGGCTGGGACCTTGTTGAGGACGAGGCCCGAGTCCAGGGAGACAGACTCCCGTGCCGGCCGGAGGACAGTGGTGCTCAGGTGCTGTTCCACCCGTCGCGGCCCTCGGGACGAGGTGCTGGCACTGGTCCTGAGGCCTTGCACCCCGGGCGTTTCAGTGCCGTGCCACCCGTTCCTGGCCTTCGTGAGTAAGGGGTACTGGATCTTGCCCCAGACCCTGACGCTCTGAGGTTGCCTGGATCCTCCTTGCTTGGGGTGGGATTTTGCACATACACTATGTATAGTATGGGATTCTTTTTTTAAGAATTAATTTTATTGGTAAACTTTTGATATACGTAATGATCACATTCATCACATTTCCCCACCGCCCTCTCTTCCCTTCTACCCTCCTTCCCTTCCTTATTTACAAAAGCTTTGTTTCCATTTTTTTCCTGCTACTTTTTTCCTTTTTCCTTCTCTTCCCTCTCCTTTCCTCCCTCCATTGTTCCCCTTCCCGTTTGAACCCTTTCTTCCTACTTCTCAGTATCTGTCCTTATTTACCCTTTCATTTTTCTCACACAAGAGAAGCAATGAGATACCTAAACGTGTGTCTGATTTATTTCACTTAAAAGTATGCTCTCAGGGTACAGCCATTTACCTAAAAATATCTCAAGTTTATCCTTTATGGCAGAGTAGTGCTCCACTGTATATAAAAACCACATTTTCTTTATGAGATTCTTTACGCAAAGTTTTCCTTAACAGTGAAGAAAAATAATAAAACTCATTTCTGTTGAAGTAAAAGACAAGAACTCAGTATGCACCAACCAAAGCCCGGGTAAAAATGGGTCTCCTCTGAGGAAGAAAGATGTCCTCCTGGGAGGAATCCAGATGCAGAAGGAGTTGCTGCTGCCTCTGGATCCCACATTGGAGGGTGCATTGCCGTCCAGGGCCGGGGGAGGTGGTGCCTGTGCGTCCTTGGTCCCGGGATCTTGTCCACATTAGTGGCCATGGTTCTGCAGCGACAGCAGTGCACAGGGAGGTCGCTGGTGCCTCAGCTCTACCTGCCTGCTTGTGAGCACAGAAGATCCTGAGGATGGTTTCCTCCTGGTCAGAGTGACTGAAGACTGCAGGCCTTTCTTTCTCCTCCGCAAGGTGATGTGTCAGGGTAAACACAGTCTTGCTGTTGGAGTGAAGGCAAAAGCCTGGATGTGTGCCACTGCCCCACCCTCCTTCGAAGCAAGCTTTCTCCCAAATGCCTGGACAGCAGTGCCTTGGGGCCTCGGGAACCTGGGGGGCTGCGAGGGGTCCTGGTTGCAGGGCTGTCCCGGGTGCAAATGCTCCATACTCCAGCCTCCCTCTGATGGCCGATACTAGAGACTGCCTGGTGTGGGGCGTCAGGGCACTGTCTCCAGTGACGAGACCAGGAACGCACATGCAGATGGCCCCAGATGGCCCAGTGGCGAAGCATCCTGCCACTAAGAGGAAGGGGGACAGCTGCTGAGCCCTGGAGTTTGCAGCAGGATTACCACTCAACTACCATGCTGGTCGCACCCGCTGCCTGCTGTCTGCCTCGCTTGCCTGTACCTTACTTGCCTCACTTGCTGGCCCAGGCCTTCTAGCAGGTTCTAAGCATTATGAGAACCCCTCTCTGCGTGAAGGCAGGTGTGTGTGTAAGAACTCCAGGAGAAGCCTCCACTGCGGGGAGTGCTCCTCACTGCCCTGGGTGAGCACAGCTCTGACTGGTGGCAAACGGGGCGTGCAGCCCGTGAGGCGGCCGTGGTCGAGCCCCCTCCTCTGGGGGGTCCTGGGGTCTCCAGCTGCAGCCCGAGCACGGGTCACTGGTCAGGAAGGTCTGGTTTCCAGTCTCCCTTGGCAGCAGGGCAACTTCAAGAAACTTGGTGATCTGTGAGCTTACGTTTGTCCAGATGCAAAATAGTACTAATAATTGCTCCATTTTTGTGTTTTTGTGAGGATCGGATAGCCTCGTGTTTGCAGGGTGACTTGGTGATGCCTGGCATTTCCCTGGTGAGCAGGTGGTACTGTCACTGCCCCGTCCAAACTTGGGTGGACCGGGGCTCTAAGTCAGCACCCTCTTGGAGTTGTGTAGGGCGTGCAGAGAGAGAGGTGTGCAGGCAGCAGGACCCACTTGCTTTCCAAGTGCTCGGGAGGCTCCAGGGAAGACAAGATCAGTGGCCAACTAAGCTTGAGGACCACCTCCCTCCAACATTAATGTGGCCCAAGGCTTTGGGGGCAGGAGCATACAGCTGCAGGGCCCCAGAACTGGAGCCTCTAGGCCCCTAAGGGAGCAGGCTGCGGCTCTGGAGCCTGCTGGGGGGCATCTGAGCCGAGCCCCTCTGGGCTGTCAGGCTTCCTTAGGCACATGGGAGCCCGATTTGTTCCTTGGAAGACCTGGGCTTTTTGTTGGATTGGGAATCCGTTTTCTTTCTCTTGGTCCCGACTGCCAGTTACCATGAAGAAAAACACTTCCAGGCAGCTGTGGTGGAAAGTCCACCATCCTGGCCTGGGCAGGCCCAGGTGGAACTAATACCAGACAGAACCTCCATTCTCCCTGTGGGCTGCTGACCGAGGAGACATGCGGCAAGGACAGGTGCTCGACCTGAACTCTTACAGACGTCAGTGGCCAGGAGCTGCGGCTTCGGGGGTCCCAGCAGGTGGGACAGCTAGAAGGTCACGTACTGCTGGGGCACACCAGGGTCCAGGAGCTGGAAGAGGAAGCCCTGGGCACTGGTATGTCCATGGCTGTCTAGGCTGCTGGCCTCACCCGGCTTGCATGGTCCCTACAGTCACATCGACGTTCTCAGGGCCACCTTTGGGGTTAGTCCCGGATGTCAACCCACTATGACTGTGATCTCAGAGAGATGTCTGTGTGTGCAGCCCCATGGCAAACGGTCAGTAGATTTTGTTTTGGCTGTGGACGGTTACTACACCTAGGCACAAGATGGTCCATGGCCGAGCTGGGCATTGGACAAGTGGCCGTTGGGAATTGAGTGTCCCCAGTTCTGGGTCTTTACTCCCCTGGTTCCTGCACAGGCCATAATTGTGACTTCAGGAGACTAAACGAAGAACAGCCCGCCTGCTGCACGGGAACCTTGAACCAGTGCAGGCGTGCTGTCTATCCATGGCATCGCGTCCTGGGGCTCGGATGCTGCCCGGCCCAGTCTGGGCAGAGGCACTTGACACTGGAGACCTGCTGCTGAGCGGAGCTGCATCGTCTGTGTCCGGGGGCTTCTCACTGGAAGAAGGGGTCAGGAAAGGAGCTGGGCTGGTCCGCCACAGCAGGGGCGGGGCCTCCAGCAGTCACAGAGGCCACTCACCAAAGAGCCCAGGAGTCTGCGTGTGCGGCAGCGCCACCCTGAAGAATGGCTTCAGGTGCCATTCATGCTGTGGGGAGCTCCGTCTCTGCTTGGTCTCGATGCTGCATTTTCCTTTTTGACTGGGGCTGCTCTCCAGTGTTGGCCGGGAAGAACGAGCCGCCCCTTCCCTGGCGCCATTCAGACCGTCCCCCGCTCAGGTGCGTTCTCCTCAGACACAGTTGGAAGCTGGGTGTCGTGAAGATGCTGTGGTTCCTGAGGGAAAAGCCTGCGGTCCATGCTATCTGGAGGGAGCAGAGGCTCTGGGATGTGCTGGCCCTGGGATGGGCAAGACCTGGGGTGACCGTGCTCTCCCCATAGTGGGCCAAGCCAGCTGGACTTGAGCACTCTGCCCAGTGTCACAGAGCACTTCTGGCCTCGACTTCCCCCATCTCCTGAAGGTGGCCAGACACACACTGCCTGGGCCCATGCTGGGCTAGGAGGGGAAATGAGCTGTCACCAGGCCATGTGGAAAAAAGCCAGGAAGTCACCAGGGTTCTGTCAAAGCCTCCTGGGCTTGGAGCTCCAAGGGGAGGGGAAGGGGGCACACGAACCCGCCTTAGAGCAGCCAAGGAAAGAGCGTGTGAGAAAGAGCTGTGGCCCAGAAAATATCAGTGCATAAGCCATGGGAGGAAAGCAAGAGTAATGAATGGGGAAAAAAAATATCCTTACTACAGAGAGTTTAGTCAGAATAAGGTTAGTGAAATAAACGTTAAAAATGTATAAAGTACTTGTTATTGGTTGATTTCTTGATAATAGCTATTCTTTCTGGAGTGAGATGGTATCTTAGTGTTGTTTTGATCTGCATCTCTCGAATGACCAATGATGTTGAACATTTTTTCATATATTTATTTGCCATTTTTAGTTCTTCATCTGAGAAATGTTTATTCATTTCAGATGCCCATTTTGGATAGGGTCTTTAAATTTGGGGGGTTTGATCTTTTTGAGTTCTCCCTCCTGCACTGTTGGTGGGAATGTAGACTGGTCCAACCACTTTGGAAATCATTGTGGAGATTCCTCAGAAAACTACAACTAGA
>PVJO010016384.1:22585-42327 GCA_004026905.1 Hystrix cristata
GCACATCTGTAATCCCAGCACTCTGGGAGGCTGAGGCAGGAGGATTGCAAGATCAAGCCCAGCCTGGGCAATTTAGCAATTTAGACCTTGTAAAAAATGCAAAGATCTGGGAAAGTAGTTTGATACAAAGGCCATGGGTTCAATTCCAAGTACTGGAGAAAAAAAAAAAAAGAGTCATGTATGGAAAAGAGTCAAGTGTGGAAAGAGACTGCAGGGTGGGGAAACGCTTCCTGAACTCCAAGTCCAGCGGGGAACTATTTTCATTTGGTGGATCAGGCTTCTTTGAATGTGAGACTCCCCAGACAGACCACAGAGCTGCAGGAATTATCTGGGTCACATCAAGAATTTATCATCATTGAGGCCCAGATGTGATCACTGCTGGGGTGTTGGGGGTTCTGTGCCTGCCTCTTCCCTTGGCCGGCATCCGGCGCCATGGCCCATGACAGCGACCTGTCTGGGTGCTGTGAGCACCGTGGGGAGCAGAACCTTGAATCTGCTCCCACTCTGCCCCAGTGCCAGACCCTTCGGATACGAGTGCCAGCCGGGATGCCCCTGCTCTCGGTCCCGGGAAGCTGCCTACAGACCCAGGAGCGTGGCTGCAGGCTCCGGCAGGTCCGGGCGGGCGCACGGTGGCACGTGGGGGCCTGCGCTCTCGGCTTGTCCGGTGAGGCTCCCGCCCTCCGCTGTGCATGGCCTGGACTTCCTGGCTGCCCGCTCTGTCGGCCTCTGTTCCCAGGGTGACCCCCCATGCTCTGCAGACACCCCGGCCTCGAGGCTGGCCAGTGACACCCATCGCTGGCTCCCTGCAGCCCCGTGATCCTCTGAGGTGGGCAAGGAGACCTGGGCATGGCCCGACGTCAGCGGCAGGCCCGTCTTCCCCACCTCCTCCTCCGGCCTAAGCGCTGCCTGCTTAGACCAGCAGCTGCTGAGTAAAAGGAGCCATCTGTGAGCGAGCAGGGAGAGGCGGCGAGGAACTTGACAATGGGGAAGGAAATTGCAGGAAATGGGAAGAAACAGCAGATCCGGGACCCATTTTCCAAACTGCGCATCTCTTCTGAATATACATATAATAGGTATAATTTACATTCTCTTCCTCATCGAATGCTTCCAGATTATCTTTTCCCTTTTTAGGCAGGAGTCCCAGACCTTCCTTCAGAGGCTTGATCCAGAAGCTTCTAGCCAGCAGCGGGGAGCGGGAGGGGCTGGGCCATGCAGGCCTGCAGCCTCGGGTTACCTGTCCCGCGCTCCTGGCCTCATCCTCAGCGCACTCTGCTCCCGAGGGGTTAAAGCACGAGCCGCCAGGAGAAGCCTGGTGTTCTAGACGCCAACTCAGTGGGGAGGGAGATGGCACCAGCCTGGGCTACACAGGGAGACCCTGGCTCAAAAAATTAAAATACACTAGATACTTAGCAGTAACGACAAACAAATAGCAAACCTTTCTCCCTTTGTTTTTGTTGATTCGGGGCCATCTTTAGAAAAACCCGACCTTCTCCTATGTGAGATCAGCTTTAGCCCCCTTGTCTGTGGGCACTTGTTCGTCTTCCACTTTAAGAAAGATGTTTAAATAAACACTTTATTTTTTCTTTCCCCTCACAGAGTCATGGGAGGAGGGGCTGGGGATTTGGCTCAGTGGTGGAGCGCTTGCCTAGCAAGTGCAAGGCCCCGAGTTTGATCCCCGCACCCCCCAGAGAGGAATTAATTTATCACCAATAATTTTAGTGATAGAACTTTCAAGAGAAATATGATTTCTCTTGAATTTGTTATTAAACATAAACTGGAATAATTTAATCATGTATGTGTACATCTTTACATCTTCAGGAAAGGACATTAAAGTGTGTCTGACGGGCTGAAATGTTTCCATGTTACCCTAAGCAATGAAAAGGAGGGTGATGAGGTGGAGGAAAATGATTTTCATGCCAAAGCCGATCATGGATCAGAAGAGCCCGGTGTTTTCACTGAGTGCCCCGTAATTTGTTTCAGAAAAGCTAATTCAGTGTTAGAAATAGAATTCCTTATAAAACAAAAGAAAAATCAGTGGAAATAATATTACTTAAGCAAGTATTTTCTGTTAATGTATAAGTGATTCTATTTATATAGAAACTTATATGTATATAAGTATGTATATATGTGTATATATATGTGTGTGTTTGTGTGTGTGTGTGTGTGTATATATATATATATATTTATATTTCTTTCCAACACAGAACTTTTTCTTTAAGACAGAAATGAGAGAATAAAATGATCAACCTGTTGCCCAGATCTGCACATGTTGGGGGCTGAGGTGGAGCTCAGCAGTAGAGCACTTCCCTAAGGAGAAAATAAAAGGTTCAATACATTGGTATCGTGGTTCTGAACTTAATTTGTTCTGCAATTCTGGAAAAGATGGCCATGTTTGTGTTTGTGTGGAAAGATGTCTCCGGTCGTGTTTGTCACCTGATGCAGAGTTTGTGAACAAAACCAAAATTTTGCCAAACACTTCTGTTTGCAAACCAAATTGTTTGCCAACAAAAGTGTTTGTGAACAGAGGCTCATTTTATGACTCTTGTTCCAACTATTCGGTTGCCCTTTGTTCTAAAATACATTAAATCCAGACATCAAGTTGTCAGTGCTAGAGCACGTGAGCCACGTCTCGGTGACAGGGATGTCCCAAGGGCCCCACACTGACTGCCGTCATGGCTCCCGACGCTAGCTGGTGGCCTCCTGGGCAGGTCAGGTGCAAGGCCAGCTGAATGCCATGACTCTCCTGTGAGCTGCACTTGAATCAGGAGCCAAACGTGTCACCGATGGAGTGAGTCCCCTTCTTCCTCTTCTCTCTCACTGTCCCCTGCCACCGGCTGGCAGGGTGGCCCATCTCATGGGCTCCAGGATGCCCTGTCAAGGTTGGCCCAGCTGTGTCCCATGGTGTCGTCCAGTGTGCCCCTCCACCCTAAGGCTGGTCAGTGGCAGTCAGAAGCAAGATGAGGTGTTTTCAGTGTCACTTCACTAGTGGTGATGGGGACTTCTTACCATGTTGCATCTTGGCCTTGTGACACCTGCCTGCCACACTGTCATCAGGCCAAGGCTGACTTGGCTGCTCACGGTGCAGGCCAGGTACTGTTTCCTGCTGGTCTGAGACTTGTACGGTGGGCAGAAGCGCGGCTGACAGCCTGGCTGGGGGTGGGCAGGCCCCTGGGGTAGGGCCGGAGTCCTCCTGCGGGACAGTGCTTGGGGACATGCCCAGGCCCAGGGCCGGTGTTAACAGGCCGTGGTGTGGGGACTCACAGCCATGACAGCCACGCCGGGCACAGGCAGGGCCAGGTCTTAAGACCTCGTCCGTACCGAAGGGCACGGCAGTCCTTGGTACAATCTGCCCTTGGACAATCTGTCCTAAGGGCAGCTGGCAGTCCTTGAGGACATCACAGGTAGACACAGTTACCTTCCTGTTGAGGCCATGGAGGACAGCTGGTGTCCAGCCCAAGGACCTGCACCACCTAAGGCTGCTCCTTCCTCCCTCCAGCCAGACTCCCCAGCACCCTGCTCTGGGCTTGCCGCTCCTCTGCCTGGAATCTTAATCCTTTTGTCCTGGAAACTGTGATTTGAAAGACAGCAGAAGCCGAGAGGGGCACTCTGTGTGCCCGATATCCCTGCCTCCATTCACAGGGTGGTGCCAGTGAGCCTGCGCGTGCAGGATCCCCACATCTGCGCGGAGCACAGGAGCGCTTGGCGGCACAGGTCAGCAGGGCATCTCCAAGGGAGACGGGGAAGCCGAGACCGTGCGCGGGGTCCGTGTCGCTGGGGAGCGGTGCGGAAGGCCGAGGACCCATCTCACCTTCGTCCTCGTCCTCCCTCCCAGTGTTGATGCTGCCAGAAGTCAGGGACCCAGACACCACGCTTTCACCTTCTTGCCATGTTGGAAGCAGAGGGGACCGTGTGAGGTGGGCTGCGCCAGCATCCAGAAGTCATATAAAATAATGAATTTAGTTCTGTCTGCGTTTCCACCATTCTGGTAGCTACAAGATAACTACACGCACACACGAGCTAGGAATGATGCAGGGTGGGACTGTGGTGTTTCTGGATATGACCTTCGTGTTCTGATACTCACATTGGAAAGCGACATTGCACAGCGTAATGAAGAAGGGCAAAATTCATGCTATAAATTTAAAATGTAATCTGCTTTAGAATGACACCAAACAGCAGATAAAAATACTGCGTTAAGTGCAGAGATAGACTGTGAGGGAAGAGTTCTGCATTCCGGCACCCTCGATGGTCGTCTGGCCAGCGGGGACCCTGGCCTGGGGAGGGAAGCGTGCGGCAGGTCAGGGCTCACTCCTGCTGCAGCCCTGCAGGTTTCCTCTTGCGGGCTGGGTCCCCCCTGAGGTCCCGCCTGCTGAGGCGCTGCACCCTACATCCAGGGGAGCTGAGCGCCTTCCCTTCCAGCCTTGGCACTCGGTGGTCCCGTGTTTCCCTCAGGCTCTGCTTGTCTGTCAGTGTTTCCCAGGCTGTGTGACCTTCCTCAGGCCCACATCTTTCCTCTGACAGAAGTGGGAGCTGGAGCCCCGGTCTGGCTTACCCCTGAGCCTCCTGCTGAGCACTGGCCAGGCTGAGGCCGCCGTCCCCACAGGAGTGGACATGTCCCCAAGGCTTGGGGAGCTGAATGCACGGCTTCCGGCTGCAGGCATGCGGAGCCCACTGCTGTCCGGCGCAGCTGCCCTGCCCCCGTCTCCACGCGAACTCAGCATGACGTGATGGTGACCTGGGCCATGTTGTCTTTGGCTCCTCCACACCTCTTCCCAAGGAGGATGTCACAGTGGGAGGGACGTCTCCCCATAAGCCACACCTGTTTCTTTTCAGAGCCGTGGGCCCTGCAGGGACCTGTGTGGGGAGCTCGGGACTCTGAGTGGCTGAGGGAAGGAATGGGACACCACAGCCCTGTGTGTCGCCTACTCACACTGCCCCTCCCCAGCCCGCCACAGGCCCCCTGAGACCCTGGCTTCCAACCTCCCCACCCCACGTTCCAGCCTGTGCTTCCTCCTCAGGTGGTGGTGACCGCTGGGTTGTGCTGTCCCCATACAGGCGCTCTGGAGCCAGATGTTGGCCCCAGACGCTGGGCAGTGTGCTCTCAGCAGCTCCGACCACTGTGGGTCCCAAGACTCTGTCCCAAGGAGCCCGTGTGTCCCCCTGGGACTGGGGCCTTCTGCCTGCCGCTCCCTCACTTCCTTGAGCGGTGCCTGGGTGTGGCACAGGCCCTGGGCTCTCGGCCTGGGCAGGGCAGGGTGGGGGCTCGGGCCGTGTGTGTTTCCGGCAACCTCACTTGGCTGTGATCAGTGAAGATAAATCTGTCCGAGAGAAGCTAGATTTAATAAAACTTTAGCCCTCTGCCTCCTCGCTCCACCTTCAGCCCCTGCAGACTGTGTGTATTTCTTTTGGCCAGAGTCCTGCTTGCATCGAGAGGCAGAAAACAATCTCCAGAAATCTGAAAAATGTTGAACAAGGAAAGAAAATCTTCAGTCCACCAAAGCGAACAGACACAACCGCGCCCCTTTGGTTTTCATGTCGTAAGATTTAGGGGAGGAACTGAGAGACGGCGGGAGAGAAATGAGCACTAAAATAAACCCCAAACTCTGCCGCAGGCCAGACACAGACATGGATGGGGAGGGAGCCTCAGACCCGGCCCCGAGGGGTGGCCAAGGGGGCGGCCGTGCACCTGACACTGCGAGCTCCAGGGCGACGCCAAAGGCCCCTCCACAGCAGCCTTGCTTCTCTTCTGGTTTGCTGCTGTTTCTGTGGCCACTGAGTTTGGAAAACATATGCATCCCTCTGTCATTGATCCCAGAGGACGGGCTGAGCTGGGGACAGGCAGCCTGGACACACAGAGGGGGGATGAGGGGACCCCTGGCCTCAGGCCACCAGGTGGAGCCAGAGCTAGGGGCTGGAGGTAGCCTCCAACCTGCAAGTGTCCTGGGGAGTCTCCCAGCATCCCCACTCTGGGAGTCTCCAGTGTGGTATCCTTGGTGTCTCCCTGCTCTTCCAGGCCAGAGATGGCCTTGGTGCCCCATTTGATCCCTGGCAGGTCCTCATTTTGGAGCCAGAGGGTGGGATTTCGAGTGTAACAGGACTCTGGGTTTCGGACCTCACAGCTAAGACTACTGTGTGTTCCCTGCCTGATTGGAACTGGGACTGTTGGGACAAGGCCATGGCTTTTCTGCACCCTCAGGAGCCCCCTGAACGCTCACAGCCTCCGCCACCGAGGTATTTTCTTACTCATGAGACCAGACTGTGAGCTGCAGGAACCTTCAGTGTGGGGGCTGCAAAGAGGATGGACCCCTGGGCCTACTTTCCAGGAGGGCTCAGTGCCCAGCGTGTGGGCATGTGCTGGGGGTGCCCCCAGCAGCTGTTGGGGGGATACTGTGGCACAAGGAGCCCCTGACCCTCCTGAGCGTCACTGTTGCTGGGGAGTGAGACTGAAGGTACCCCTCAGGTGCACTTGGGACTCTGGCGAGTGACACCGAGCAGAGTCTCTAGGGGTGGCAGGACACAATGTCCCCTTCCTGGTGTGTGGGGACCCTTCCGCTGTGGCTCTCCTACTGCATGATGGCCTGGCAAAGCACTGAGGGTGCTGTGTAGGAGTCGGGCCCTCCCACACACTGTGCCTAGACCTGGACGACCCGGACCGCAGCTGCGCCCACGGCCGCACCACCCCTGAGGAAGTGCACCTCAGCCCAGGAGGTGCTCCCCGCTGGCAGCTGCCTTTCCGTAATTCTGCCTCAGGGGTTTCAAAGAGTTCCGTTTCTGAACAAGGATGCAGGTCCTGGTAGCCTTCTTTTATCACAGTATATTTAATACTTTGACAAATTTATGGTAGGCAGAATCCTGAAACAGTCCCAATACTTTCCCCTGCTGCACCTGCCCTGGAGTATGGGTGGAGCCTCTGCATACACTATGAGGCAGAGGTGAGTTCTGCCCTGTAATTGAGGTTACTTGCCAGCTGACTTGGAGGTAATGGAACGGAAACTGTTGGACAGGCCGATGGAAGCCACAGGGATCAGAAGTCAGAGGCAGGAAGTGGGGACACTGTCCCGCTGGGCAGATGGAGCCACGCTGCGACCTGCTGCAGGGCTGGGTGTCAGGCGCTGTAGGTGCTCCCCGAGTGAGCAGCCCCAGCTGACAGCCAGCAAGAACTGGGACTCAGGCGTGCAGATGAAGAAGGTCTGTGGCCCGTGGCCCAAGTGAGCGGGCGACCCCCACGAGGAAAGCGGCTGGGTCGTACCTTGATTTTGGCACCGCTCTGAGCTCCTGCCCTTAAGACGCTGAGCTAATAAAATGAGTGTTGGTTAAGCTTCTCTGCTTGTGATGGTTTTTATTGCACAGCGATGGATAACCATTAAAACGGCGACGCAAATCTATGGGCTTAAAATTAGAAAAATCCGACAGTGAACAGAAGAATGTGAAAACGAATCATCAATCTGTCTAGACACGACCATTGTTGAAATTTTGCTGAGTAGACTTCCAAAAATTATGATTTTCTCTCTCTCCATAATGGCTTTCTTGAGCTATACTTAGCATGCACTGAGCTGCATATTTTAAAACTGTCCGATTTAGTAAGTTTGACATGTGTCGTACCCGTGCAGCCTCCGGAAGTCAGGGCAACGCCCACTGAGCTGCCCCGAAGCCCTCTGCTTGCAGCCCCCTTCTGGCCGCTGCCCCCTTCTCCTGCCTCTCTTCCTTGGTTTGTGCCGATGGACGCACAGAGCACATAAGCCTTTCTTTCCTCACTTTTCAGTCTCTTTGGCTTTCTCTCTACTGGGATCTTCCCGCGGGCCATCTTCCCGCCTTCCGTGTCAGCGCCTCTGTAAGTCCCACCCGCTGTGCATCTCGTTTTAGACGTGGTTTCATTTCTGTGGTCCCTGTCTGGGTCTTTTTACAGTCTTTCCTGCTCTATATCCCATGTGCCATTTTCCCCAGCCCTGTGGACACCGGGTTGAGCGATGGCTGCCCCTGTGTCCTGGTCCACAGGGCCTCTCACTCACATCGTGCCGTGGCCGGCGGCGTCTGAAATTTTCCATCAAGAAAAATTTCATGCTTCTTGGCATACCTGGTGTCTTGGAGGGGGATCCAGACGCTGTGACTCTTATCTGGCTAAGTGCTAAGTATTCTGTATTCGTAAAGGTATGAGTCCCTCACACAGGCCCTGAGCTGTCCCCTCCCAACATCAGGGTCCTGGGACCTGGCAGTGGCCTCGGCGGGCGTGGCTGCCTTCTCCCTGGTCCTCGGTGTGTGAACCCAGCTGCCTCACCTCAGACTCCACCTTCTCAACTCCACTGTGAGACGCCGTCTGGGTGGCAAGTGGGGCACTGGTGGAGCTCAGTTTGTCTTTGTTTTGATTCTCTGGCATAATGTCCTATTTCCTCATCTCCAGAGTCTCTTTCCTGTGTTTTGTCCATTTATGCACTGGTTCAGACAGGAGGGAGACTCTGGTTCCTGTTATTCTCCCTCAGCCAGAAGGAAAAATATTGATACATATTTTGGAAAAGACAGAATAATGTTGGGTTTTGTGTTTTGAAACTTGATTACTGTTCTGGATCTAGTGGATGAGCTCGTAGCCCACAGCCAGGCTGAGGCAGGGACGTGCCCACCGGACCTGGGGAGCAACACCAGCTCCAACGACGGCGTCTCTGGAGTGGCTGTGAGGACTGCATTAGGCAGATTTTCATCGCTGTGACCACGTACCTGGGAAAGTCAACTCGGGAGGAAAGGTTTATTTTGGCTCACGGGTTAGAGGCTCCAGTTGTGGTGCGCTGGTTCCGTTGCTGTGGCCTGAGGAGAGGCGGAAACATCATGGTGGAAGGTGTGGTGGGGTGGAGCTGCTCACCTCCCATCAGCCTGGAAGGAGAGAAAAGGTGAAATAGCCAGAGAGGGTGGGCGGGGCTCGGGACCAGATCTCGCCCTCTAGTTTGTGCCCCTCTGCCCCCACTGCCTCCAACCAGCTCCGCCCCTCCTCCCACCCACTCTAATCGCTCTAATAGTGGCTTGGGATTAACTCACAAAGGAACTGCAGCTCTCCTGGTCCAGTCGCTTCAACACAGCGAGCCCTCTGGGGACATCTGTGAATCCAGCCCTGACAGGCGCGCTCCTGGATGCTGAGATGCGCTCCTTCTGTGAGCTCAGGGGAGTGTCTCAGATGGGTGGACAGTGCTGGAGAGACAGGCAGGTCAGGGCTGGGCAACCTTAGGATGTCAGGCAAGGACACGGATCGGAGTCTCAGCACGATTTGGGGGCACTGGGGGCTTGCAGCAGTGGGGTTGCTTGATCTTACCTCTGTTGCCTCAAAATTACTCTGCTGTGAGGGTGGGGATGGACACAGGCAGAGGGAAGACGAGGACTTTCCTAGACTGTTTTGCACCGAGTTTTGGCGGCTGTCTGGTCACCAGAACAAGCCCGTCCCTTGCTCCACAGTGGAGCGTGTGTCCTTACATTGTGCAGGTATGAATTCACCCTGAAAAACTCACGAGCTGCTGACCAGAGAGACAGCACGAGCCACCTCCCTCACCTCCAGATGGGCTCACTCGTCAGTCTCTGCCTTGGAGCCAGACTCTGCCACATGCAATGGGCCATACACGGTCACGGCCTGCAGCGGGGCCACCCAGCGGGGGACAGAGCGGGAAGGAGTGGAGAGCCTGGCTCTAGAGCCACGGCGACTCGCTAAGGCACAGCCACAGAAATACTCGATTTGCATTATTTAGAAATCAATAAGATGTGATAATTTAGTAATAAAAGTAACACATTTCTATAATAAACACTCATAAAACACTACCCTAAAGATCATTACCCTACTAAGTCTCCATTTGCGATATCGTATAATCACTTACATAACAGCAATAAAACCAGAAGAGAAAAAATAAAATTTGTTTTAGAAGACAAAATTCTGGCTGTGTTTCCAGGTCTTTCTGTGAATTTATTAGGATTGACAAAGATACTGTAACTACACTACTTATAAGCAGGATGAAATGTGAGCAGCTCACATATATGAGTTATCTAAATGCTCTGCAGTTAGAGAACATTATCCAGGAATTATAATACAAGCAATTTCCACTTGAGTCATTGAATAATCACATAATAGCAATAAAACTAAAAGAAAAAGCAAAATGATTTTAATATCGAGGAGAGCGTCTGGCTGCAGCTCTGGAATCCGGAAGTGGGCTCACGGCAGGTGAGTAACCGGGAGGTGGCGCCCTCCCGGGGCTGGCTGTGTGGACACAACAAGTGTAGACACAGGCAGAGGGGTGAGGGCCAAGGCCCTCGGAGGAGAGGGGCCGGGGCAGTGTCTTCCCCCTTCCTGGAGTGGGGGGCGGCAGGTCCTCTGATGTCCGAGGAGGACGGAGCTAGGTCAGCAGCACCCGGTGCACGGGAGGCAGGGTCAAGTGGCCTAAGCCGTGGGCAGCTCCAGAGGCGCAGGGGCTACGGTCTGTGCTTTGGCAGCCGCTGCGTTGGGCTGGGGGACCCCGAGGAGACTCACTCCTGGCTCTGTGTATCTCGGATGCTGGACCTCGGGCCCCACCCACCCGGTGCTCCACTCCCCGGGCCTCACCCACCCGGTGCTCCGCTCCCCGGGCTCCGGCCATCCCGGCCTCGGCCAGGCGCCCACCGAACAGCAGGGCCTCAGTGTACTTTGGAGACCCTCGTACCCCCCTCCACAGTGTATCTCCATTCATGTTCTCTTTTCTGGAGCCGGGCATGGGTCTCTGACAAAAGCACCGCCAGCCCACTCCCAGAGCGTTTCCCATGGAAATAAGAGGCCTTCCCTGTCAGTCAGACCCCTTCCTGGCTTCTGCAGGGACTCGGGCTTGAGTTCCTCGGTGTCCTGCTCCGCGCGTGGCCGAGCTCGTCCTCTGCCTCGGCAGGGTCCATGATCCTGTTCAGGGGTCAGCTGCACTTTCTTCCTGCTCCTTGGTGCGTGTCTCAGGCACTTGTTGCTGAGACACAATACCCAATACCTACAGCTTAAAGGAGAGGGCGAATGTGTCTCGTGGCTTGTAGACGATTTAGTCCACAGCCAGCTGGCTCCAAGGCAGGGTGGCATGGTAGAGGGGCGGGGCAGGGGGACTGCTCATGGCATGGGGCACAGGAAGCAGAGAGAATGAAGGGAGGAGGGAAGGAAATAGACCCTTCCAGGCCACGCCCACAGTGCCACCTCTTCGGACCAGGCCCTGCCTCCCAACAGCAAGTCAGCTATGAGCCCCCCGGATCTAACCACCTTCCCAGAGGCTGGCCTAAGCTTGCGTGAAGCTCTTGGGGGACATCTAGATCTAAATCACAACAGTGCAGGTTGGGGATGTGACATTCCCCAGGTTGGGGCCCTGCCCACCTTGCCTGCGCGTGTCTGACTGTGGCCTTGGCCATGTGAGGTTCTGCTGTGGGCATGGAGGGCACCAGGCTCATCCCCTGTGGTCAGTTCCCTCTTCTCCGGGAGTCTGGAAGTCAGTGTTTAAGTGAGCCGCACCAGTCTGTGTTCCCGGAAACCTCTGACATGCCTTCTGTGAGCTCTGTCTCTCATGGATGTGTCCAGTGCTGTCCTTTCCCACGTGGTCTCTACCTCTTGTGCTGCCGGGGTCCCTCAGGGACTTGGCCCCTCACTCCAGAGGTGCCTGCCAAGCTCCGAGGTGCAGCCTGGGCTCTCCGAGGACCGAGAGTTTCCTGGAGCATCCGATGCTCTGCCCCGGGCTGTTTGTCCTTGGACGAGTCTCCCAGGACCCTCCAGTGACAGTGACTGGATCTTTCAGGAGATGTCAGCCACAGCACAAATTGCTTGAAATGCTGAGCACTGTCTTCTTGTGTTTTTTGTTTTGTTTTGGAAAGTGTCTATTTTACATGCGAGGAGAAAGGCGGCCCATTCTTGGCCTCCTGTTCCCACATTGCTGAAGCTGGCTTCCCCTTGGGCGACACCCGCCTGACGAGTTTGTTTCTAGCTCAGCTCAGCTCTCCTTGCAGTTCCCTGGGAAGGAGGGTGCTCCGGCCCGGCCTGCCTCTGCGGGAAGCAGATCTCAGGCACCAGCAGGCCGATGGCGTGCGTCGAGGGCGACTCCTCCTGCAGCAACTGGTACCCTGAGGTTGCCTGGCTGCTCTGCACCCCCCACACACACTGCATCCTAAGGACCAGCAAGACCCAGAGCGTCACAGGTCCTGGGGCTGCTGCACAGTCCCTCAGAGCCCCAGCAACCTGCGGTCACAACAGACAGGTGGAACGTGGACAGCGCCCCATTCAGAACCACACCAGCGCTGGCACCAGAAAGCCCTGGGAGGGGGAGAGGTTGAGTGCTGCAAACCCCGAGCAATGTCCTTGGGTTGTCCTTGCATCCTACACTCACCCATTCAAAGTGAGGAACTTGACAAAGGTCAGGGAACTCAGAGTGTGGGACAAAGTCCCTGAGAATGTGGGAGAACTTTCACTTCCTCCTGTTCTCCTCTTGGCAGCAGAGACCCCAGCCCCCTGTGCCCTGGCTGGGACAACGCTGGAGAAGTGTCTGCGGTAGGCCGTCCCCACGGGATCACCAGGACCATCTCACAGGACAGGGCCTCGCTTTGCGACCCACCTTGGGAGAAGGGGACCCTGCAGGCCAGGGCGGCCTCTGCCCCTCCCATTCAGGCCCTGCATGCTGTGTCCCTCTGCTGCCCCAAAGATGTGCACCTGGCCTCCGCCTCACTACAGTAGATTTGGTTTGCCCTTTATGCTGGATCATGTGCTCTTAGAGCCTGTCCAGGCCACCCCAGGCAAACTGGAACAGGACCCTCCCTCTGCTCTTAGGCACAAGAGAATTTATATTTGCAGAATTAGAGGTTTTGTTTTTTTTTATTTTTCTTATGTTTTTATTGATTTCATTGGGTTCTGTTTTCATTGGTATTGTTTGCTTGCTTATTTGGTTTTTGTTGTTGTTTGTTTGTTTTCTTATATTTTATTTTAATGGTACATTTTAGATGTACATAGTGATAACATTCATCATAGGGGATTTGTACCTGTACACGACATATCTTGTCGCTTCTTTTTGTTGTTGTTTGTTTTGAGGCAGGTTGTCACTAAGTCACCCAGGCTGGGCTTGGACCTGTGACCCTCCTGCTTCTGCCTCCCAGAGTGCTGGGACCACAGTGAGAGCCAGGAGTTCCGATCTTATGTTGAGTTCCTTCATTCTGTTTCCTTCAGGATTAATTTTGTTCTTTCTGAAGATTCACAGAATGGAAATTCAATCATTAGTTGGAAACCTTTCTGCTATGCTAATATGTGTGTTCGACGCCACATATGAGCAGTCTTCAGCTGTGTTTCACAAATGTTGCTATTCTGTGTTTTCATTTGCATTCTACTCAAGATATTTTCTAATTTTTCCTTGTGATTTTTTTCTTTGACCAGGTTTTTATTTGGTTTCTGAGTATTCAGGAATTTTGAGTATTTTTTTTTTTTGGTGTAGATTTCTGGTCTAAGTATTTTGTGATCAGAAATCATAGTTATAGGATATGAATACTTTTCAATCGTTTGGAACTCTTAAACGGCCTGTCATGGTAAATGTCGCATGTGCAGCTGAAAACAATGTGCTTTCTCCTCGTTGGTGGAATACTCTCCAAATGCTAAGTAGGTCAAGTTGGTTTGTGTATTTGTTCATTCTTTCTATCCCTAGCGCTTTTCCATGGCTTGTTTTGCTCATCATGGGGAGAACTGTTGAATCTGGCTAAAAGGTGGATGCTTGTTTTCTTTTCCACCTCACCACCTTTTGTTTTGTGCGCTTTGAAGCTCCGTTACTGGGCCTTTCCATCTGTCTGATTCTTCTCTCCTCTTAACCCCTTTATACACAATGCACACACACACACACAAAATATGGTGACGATGCAGTTCTCTTTTTCAGTGATAATTTTCTGATCTCCAAATAATTTTTTGTGACAATAGTACAGTTGCTTTAGCCTTCTCTTGTTATAACTTTGCTATCCTTTTACTTTTACCAGAATATATTTACCAGAATATATTTGAATATTTTTAATCCAAGCTGACTTAGAGTGTTTAGACTGTTTTTATTTGCAGTGGTTATTAACATGATGGTTTGAAATCTACCACTTTGCCATTTGCCTTTTGTCTCTTTTTCCTTGTTCTTCCTCCATCTGAATTAGTCAAATTTTATTAGTAGTTGGTATAGGATTTAAATACAATCTATGTTTAAATAATTGCATCTACCATTAGATAATACCATCCACTTTAGGTATACTGTAAGAACTTTGTAACACATACTTCCATTTCTCCCTAATTTTTTGCTATCAATGGTTTTCATGTTGCTTCTACATGTTATAAATCCTATGGTACATCATTGCTATTTTTGCTTTCAACTATCCGAAGAAGGGTTGGGGATTTAGCTCAGTGGTAGAGTATTTGCCTAGCAACTGCAAGGCCCTGAATTCAATCCCCAGCACCCCCCTCAAAAAAACTGTCCAAAGAAATGTTGAAGGAGAAGAGATTTATTTCAAAATTTTCCAAATAGTTGCCATTTTTGGTGCTTTTTATTCTTCTGCGTAGATTTGAGTTACTGCTGGTAATGTGTTCTGTTTTCTTCCATGGCAAGTGACCACAGATTTAGGGACTTTAAGAAACCCACAGATTGGTTATATGATAGTCGTGCAGCTCAGAAGTTTAATGTGACTCCCTTGGGCTGAGGTCAAGTTCTCATCAGAATGCTCTCTCTTCTGGAAGATGTAAGGGAGGATCTGTGGAAGGGAATGTGTATTCTGTGTATGTGGCTGGAGTGTTGTGTAATTTCTGTTATATCTTATTGGTTAATGGTCTTGTGAGTTCTTCTATATCCTGTTCATTTTTTGTATAGCTTTCCTTTGAGTAGCTGAGAGAAAGGTTTTGAATTCCCCAAATCTAACTGAGAATTTGTCTCTCTCCCCTTCACTTCTACCATACAGAATCCACACATTTCACAGCCCCACTTTGGGGCATACGTGTCTTCTTGGTGGGTTGACCTTGTATCCTTAGTGTGGTGGTTAAGCTTGGTTCTGTCAACTCAGCTGGCCTGGGAGCCACTGATGGGAATAGGAGAACACACCTCTAGACGTGTGTGGCTGGATCATGAGGTGTGATCTGGGATGCCGTATCTGGTCCCAGGCCCTCCTTCTCTGGCACTCTTCCCCTGCTCTTCTTCCTGGGCGCATGAACTGCAGGGCTATGCTCCACCACGCCCTTCTGCTGTGATGTCTCTGCCTCAGGCCCAGCTGACGATGAACTGAAACATGAAAACCATGAACTAAATTCATCCTCCTTTACATTGTGGGGTGTCAGCTACTGTGTCCAGCAATGGAGAGTTGACGGATACACTTAGCTAATGTCCCCCCATCTCTAGTCATTTTCTTTGCTTTAAATCCACTTCAATATTTATGCAGTCACTCCTGTGTGCCTTTGATTAATGTTTGGATGGTACATTTTTTTCTGCTTGGAGCCTTTTGGTGTCATTATATTGAAGTGAGTTTCTTGTAGGGTAGAACACAGTTACAGCTGGGTTATGGCTTTTCATCCACTTGTCCTGTCTCTGCCTTTTAATTGGTATATTGAGACCATTTGTGTTCAATGCAACCATTAGTTTGTGGAGCTATGCCTTCTGTTTTAATTTTTGTTTTCTATTCTGTTGTTTGTTTCTGTTTCCTTTCTCTTGTATGTCTGTGGGCTATTGAACATTTTTAATGTACCATTTTGATTTATCCATAGTGCTTTAACTGTATATTTTCATATAGTTTTGTAGAGGTTGCTTTAGATGTTTCACGGGAGCAACATCTCACCAGATACTACCGCTATCGTTTCCGTGATGCACAGACATCTCCCTCCCTTTGCACTCCTTTAACCTCTCCCGTTTGTAGCACAGTTGTTTTAAGCAATCTTCTGCATACCTTTAAATCCATATCAGGCAGTTACAATTTTTGCTTGACTTTCCAAACATAATTTAGAAAACTCAAGAAGAAGAGCAAAGTTTATTGTATTTACCCATTTTTGCATGTCCTTTCTTCCTCCTTGGGCTACCAAGTTTCCTTCTTCAGTCCTCCGCTTCCTGTTCAGAGGATTGTGCTCAGCCATTCTTACAGCGTACACCATGCTTTCTCTCCATCTGAGAACATCCTGATTTCCCTTTCATCCTTGAGATTTATTTTTGCCAACTATAATAGTCCGGATTGATGGTTCTTTTCTGTATATGAAAAAATATTTTCCGCATTTTTTTCTGGCTTCTGTGATTTCTAATGAGAATCCCGCTGTCATTTGGATTGTTTACCATGTAGACAGTGCTTTGTTTCTGTCTGGAAGGTTTAACATATCTTTCCTCCCCAGAGCTGGGGACTGGACCCAGGCCCTTGTGCTTACCCCTGAGCTGCATTTTTCCTCTCTCCCTCTTTCTTTCTTAGTTGACAGGGTCTTGCTAAGCTTCCCAGGCTGGCCCTTCTGCCTCAGCCTCTTAAGTAGCTGGGGTTATAGGTGTGTGCCACTAACCCTGGCCAAAACCTTTTCGTGTCCTTCGTTTTCATAAGCTTTGTTCTCATGTGTCTTTGTGTTACTTAGGTTGATTTGCTTGGATTTGTTCAGTCTCTTGAATCTGTATGTTTATGTCTCATGTTAAATTTGAGTGTTTGATTATTATTTATACACTTTGTTAATTTAATCCTCTCTTTCTTCTCTTTCTGGGATTCCAATGGCACAAATCTTTTGTTATAACCTTTTGTTATAACACTTTGCTTTATTATAACCAGGTGAGATCTTTTGTTATAATCTCACAAGTTCCTGCATCTCTATTAGTTTCATTCATTCATCTTCTCTCACTGTCCAGATAGGGTAACTATTATTATCCTTTTCTAGTTCCTGTATTTCTCCCATCACCTCCATTTTTCCATTCAGCCCATCCACTGATTTTTTATAAAAGTTTTAGTTATTAAGTTCTAAATTTAAGCTCTAACTTTCCATTTTTAAAATTCTTTGTATCTTCTCTTTCATTGTCAGAACTTCCTATTGTGTCTGCTGGGACTTTCTATTTTTAACATTTATTTCAAGCATGTTTGCAATTGCTTGTTGAAGCATTATTATGATGGCTGCTTTGAAATCTTCATCATATAATTCTGACATCTTTGCTACCTCATTGTTCATGAGTTTTGATTTTCTTTTTTTTTTTTGTTCAGTTTGGGATCGTCACACATCTTGGTATGACAAGTGGTATTCAACTGGAATCTATAGATTTTGTGCATTATATTATGAAGTCTGGATCCTATTTAAATATTCCGTTTCAGCTGACTTCCTGTGACATGTCTCTTGGAGGGCACTGCCAGGTGGGTAAATTGTAGGTTATCACTCAGTCTCCTCTGACACGTTCAGGTAGGAGTCCTTATTACTGCTGGTTGGGGACAGGTATTCTGGCTCCTGACTAGGTGTCCAGGGATATTTCCTGCATCTGAAACTTAGTTATAGAAATTTACTTTATAAATAGGCACATCTATTAAGATGCTTATACCTGCAAGTAATAGAAAATCCAACATGATTTCAACAATCAGGATATTTAGCAATATGGACAAGAATTCCAAGGTCAGGAGGTCTTAAAACTACTGTGTTGGCTCACTAGTGCCATCAGAGAGCCAGACTCCTCCTGTCTTCCTCCCAGGAGAGTCCTCTGTCCCATGTCTGCACCACAGTTGCAAGGTGACCATTGCTGGTCCAGGAGTCACGTCTCCATTTTGAGGCAGAACAGACGAAGAGCAGTAGCAGGTGAGAGCTCTACTCTCACTTCTATCTCTATTAGGAGGTTCACACTTTCCCCCAGAAGCCTTCCCGAAGGCTTTTTTGATGTGTGCATATTGTGCCAAAGCCACACTGCAAGGAAGGCTGGGAAAACGACTGTCTGGAAACGAGATCAGGATTTTCAAGATGAACGATGCTGAGATTGGCTGGAGAGTGTTTGCTCCCCGAGAATATGGCTCTCCACCTCCAGCCTGCTGGAGTTCCAGGCCACCCATCTTGGGCACCGCACCCAAATGCTGTCTGTGCCACTCCCTGCTGCTTTTTATTTAATGAGTTTAGCTACACTAGAGCACACGGAGCAGAGTCCTCCATTGCTCCACCTCTGCCCCTGGGTCTTTTGCAGTCGTCTCGCCAGTTCTCTTAGTCACTTTCCCGGTCACAGGGACAGAACTCCTGACACCCACGAGTTAAAGGAGGAGAGGTTTGTTTGGCTCGCAGTTTAGGAAGCTTCAGACCTTGCACGGCCGGCAGCACAGTGGAGGGCCTAGGCAGAGGGAAGTCGCTCACATCATGGTGGCCAGGAAGCAGAGAAGGGAGGACCCGGGAGGGAGACACACAGTGACCCGCCGCTTCCAACAAGACCCCGCCTCCAAAAGCAAGTCCAACTGTCATCCCCAGGTCCAGTTCCCTTTCAGAACCCCTCTGTGAGCACTTGAGGTGTTTCGGGGACATTTTTGATACAAACTGTCCAAATGGATCTATCAAGGCCCTCCACAGCATGCAACTTGGTTTCCAAGGAGAACTATTCCTGCTCATCCCACACCAGCGTGTTTGTGTCATCACTGAATGGCTGGGGGCAGGTGGCCACCAGACCAAGACGTGGTTCAGCGCCTTCCCTCTTTGCTGGTCTCTACCTTTGTAGCATCAGGGAGGCACAGGCTCCGGGGCTGAACATGTGGCTTCCTCCCTCAGACCTGCAGTCGAGTGGACGCTGCGCCACAGGGGCAGGGTCCTGCTGCCCAAAGGGAGGACTCCGGCAGTGGCCACAGCTGGCCGAAGCTCCCAGCACCTAAAGGTCCTGAGCCGGTGTCCCCCTGGGCAGGCCTGTGCGTCCTTGCACCCCCCAGCTGCTAGCAGATGGCCCCCTGTCCTGTCTTTCCCAGGACAGCTTCCTCCTGGGTGCACCTGCTGGAAAGCACTGAGTCCCGCTGTGTCCCATTGTCTTGTGGGAATGAGGCCAGTACGGGGCCTCTGGTCCCCAGCTCCCCCCTGTGTCACACGGGGTCAGCGAGGAGCAGGAGCAGGCAAGCCAAGTGGTGCCAGCAGCAGAGCAGGGCATGCAGTCCTGCCATTGTCCTGAGGCGTCACCCTCACACCCTGAGGGCGCCTTCCCAGACCACAGGTGCGGGCCGCGGCACACTCTGGGGATGGCTAGGAGCCTTCGGAGCTCTGCTCAGGCCCCCCAACCTGTCTGCTGACTTCCGGGGCCACTGCCAGCTTCATTTCCCTCATGGCGAGAGCTGCCCAGAGTCCCCAAATACCTGTACCCATACCCTGGTGCCGACCCGCCTGATCAGAGCCTCCAGGGCCTCGTGGTGACTGCAGGAGCCGACAGCACCCAGGCCTGCGCCGAATGCCCCCAGGAGCCCTGAACCGCCCCTCCTGACTCTCGCCATTCTCCCTGTCTGCTGGCCCTGGAGTGGCCTTCTCCTCCCCACTAAGCTGCAGTCCAGATCTCCCTTTGCTCAGTTCCACATCCTGGGGCTGGGCACATAGCAGGCCTCTAGAGATGTTTGTTGAATGAGTAAATGCTACGGTTGTGACTTTCTGCATTTGCTTATTTCTCCATTCATTTTCTCAAGATGTACTTTGAAGGTCTGACCACCTCGCTCGTGGGAGACGGGTGAACTGGAGAGAGCTTCCTGCCTTCACTCAGGCCATGAGCAGAGCTGACGAGCAGCCTGCTCCCCATCACCCTCATTGGCTCTCAGATCTGGGGCACCTCCCGAGGGCGCCGACTCAGCTC
>PVJO010016385.1:0-42174 GCA_004026905.1 Hystrix cristata
ACAGAGAAAGCTGGCATGTAGAGCTGATTCTGTATCCCAGTGGGACTGATCAAAGCCTCCAATGTCTGTAATGGTTTGAAAGAGACACAAATATAATCAGATAGGAAAATGACAGAGTTGCAGAGAATGCAATTTGTCAGGAGAGATCCTTTTCCATAAATCTTTTGTCATCAAATTGCATAGCCTTCCTTATTAGAGTTTTGGAAGTAGGAGTTGTTACAAATTTGTCTTTCTTTGTCTGTGCGTGTGTCTGTGTATAATTAAAATCTGTTAATCATATGTAAATACTCAGAATATTTATATTTCCAGATAGGAGAAATTTAATTAACCTTTGATGATTGCCCATTTCACTCATAGCTTGAAAGTAAATACTTTAAAATGCAAGATATGAAAGATAATAAACCAAACCTTCATAGGCAATGTAAAATATCTAATGAATACCTTGCTAGAATAGACTTCAGAAGAAGACATAAATAATCCTGAGATCATAAGGAAAGGAAGCAGAAGCAGAGAGAAAAAAGTATTTCATAACTGAAATTTAAAAATTACAATTTCAGAATTATATCTTAAGTATTGATAATGGTGAGTGGTACTGGAAAAGTAGGGCTAAAATAGTGAGTTCCTCTAATGTCTCTGGTGGGAATTGGTCCTTTCTTGAGGACAAATATACTTTATTTTCACTCAGGTGTGTCATATATGACGTCTAATTTGAGCGCCTTCTTCCAACAGTAGGTATTGTCTAGTGATCAAATAATGAACCAAATTAGGAAATACATCATTCACTTGTAATGTGTAGCAAGTATATGTGCATGTACTAAATTAGAGAATATACTCATTGTAGAAAGCACCTAATAAAAAGAATAGTAATTTCCATGATTAAACTCATCAAAACTAATACTTTATCATATATATTCCACAACATTATATATTTTTAAATATACACTAAAAAAAACCTATTCACATGCATATAAATAAAGACAGAATTTTGATCAAAATATACTGATTGGTTAATATCCTGAGTTTTTTAACCATACTGTGCATGTTTTTCCATGTCATTAAGAATTTATTGGAAGCAATCTCTAGTTGAATTCTTAATATCCCATTATATTTATATCTCATAATTTACTTAATTTCCCCATCACTGGACATTGATTATATTTACAAATTTAGGCTTTTAGATAATGTTGCAGTTAATATATTTATTCTTTTAAAAATCTGTTGGTTTCTAATGGTAAGTAGAATTTTCTGAAACACTGTAATGAACATTTTAAAACTAATGGCAAATATTACTAACCCATTCATTTATGTAATTTATCTATTCTTGTCAGCAACATATGACAGTTACCACTAAAATACTTCCTTAACTCTGTATATTAACATTTTCAGGATTTTTTTTGATACAAAAAAAATCCTAATTTTTAAATTTAGAAATATTTATTGATTAATATTGATTTGTTTATGTCATCTGCCCATTTTTGCTTATAATTTTAAGAGTTCTATATATTTTCATAATATTAACCCTTTGTTTTCATTTAGCAAGTATTTATTGAGCAGAATCTAATTTATACCAAGCTTTATGCTGGGAACCAGAAACATGATATTGAACAAAATACAAATTGTTTTCTATTTTCTCTAAGAGCCAACAGTCTGCCTTTCCTCTTTGCTCACAGAGTTTATAGTCTGTGGGAGCAGGCAGCTGAATAGTGTCTTTATAGGAGAAGTATAAGGTGCTATGGAAATATAAACAAAAATCACTGTGCAAAAGAGTTAATATAACATGCTTGGAATTGTGTATCCTTTAAACAGTCCTACTTGGCCCTTGGATTTTTATGAAGGTTCCAGCATTTTCCTACTAAGAATGACTCATTGTGTCAAAGTACTTCTAAAAAATGATGCAGTTTATTATTGAATGCTTGCTTTCCTTCTGGGAGTCTGGAACTTTGATACACACCAGAGTTTGCCTAAATGATCAGCCCCCAATAAAAACCCTAAGAACTTACTATCTAATGAGCTTTCCTGGAAAAGAAATAGAAAAGAATAGGACCAAACCAAAACTGAAACCCAGCAGGCAAAACATTAAATCCTGTAGTTCCATGTCCAGCATCTGGATTATGTGGTAGCAAAAAATGTACATCAGAGGATGTAAATAGCTCCACCCCTAGGGCCTTGCTGGTTGCAACCCACAAGATCTGCTCAATACCTGCAGCTTTCCTTAGCAGACATTCTATGTTCCTGGTATCTCTGATTTCATGGGGTCTCCACTGCACCTTTAGTTTCATTCCCACAGCTTCACACACTCACCTCTCAAGAGATTCTCACCTGGCCTCCTAGGGCTTCCTTTGAAATCTGGGTGGGAGCTTCCATGACCCTGTAACTCTTTCATTCCTCATGCCTGAAAAACAAGCATCACATGCACAACACAAAGGTCTGCTGCCAGCTCCAGCAGTCACTGAGCCCCCTTGGACCATGGCTACAGTGACCTCTGAGTGCCTGGATGGCTGACTACTATAAACCAGGGGAGCAAATTCTCTAGAGGGATCTTCTCTGGAGCCAGAATTTCTCTTCTCAAAGGAAAAGTTTACATTTTTGCACACTTGAGTCTGCAGGGGGTAGGGTCTTACTAACTTCTAACATGCTTTAAAGGCATCGTTCTTCTCATTCTAGTTGAAAATACTTGGTTTCTTTTTAATGTATGTCTTTCCAGCATCTGTACCTCCTTTGGCCACAAATGTACACATTTTTTCAAGCCCAAATTTAAGTTTTTCAAATCTTTCTGTTCTGCTTTATGCCCCCAATTCTCATTACAAATCTGGTTAAAAGCAGCCAGCAATACCCATGCTACAGCCAGAATATTAGGCTGCCTTCCAGTTAGTCCTCTACTTTGTAATCAAGCCTCACACAAAGTTTACTGAGAACAGGGACAAGTTATAGATACTTTTTTTTTTTGCCAGAGTGTAACATTCAGAACCTCTAGTCCAATTGTCCATACAGTCCTCAGTCTCATCTGAAACCTGCTGAAACTGACCTTTATTATCTGCATTGTTATTAGCATTCTGGTCTTCTCAGCTCCTGTTAGTAATCACCAATTAGGCTCTTCTTACATCTCTTTCAGCTTGCTCTAGCATGCTTCTCCAAATTTTTCCAAACTCCTTCCAGAAACCATTTTCAAAAGTTTCTGAACCACATGGTCAGTATAGTCACAGCAATGACCCCACTTCTCTGGTATCAATTTCCTGTATTGGTCAGCTTTCCAGATTCTGGGACAAAATATCCACAACTTAAAGGATGAGAAGTTTTAATTTAGTTCACATTTTCAGAGGCTTTAGTCTACTGTTGGTCAACTCTAAAATAAGGACGTGATGGCAAAAGAGCAAAGCTGAAGCAAAACTGCTCACTTCACGGTGGCCAAGAAACAGACCACAGAGGAAAGTGCCAACACATCCCTGGGGACCTGCTTCAACTGGGCTTTACCTCCTAATAGTATATTCAGCTATGAACACTAATGTATCAGGACATATGAGGAATCAAGGCATCAGAGAGTTGTAATAGTCAGGAAAGTTAATGGTAGGCCAAACACTACTCTACTCTCTACAAACAAAGCTTTAAGGCAAGACTTGAAAAGATCGCATGATTCAAAACGCCTTAGCCAAGTCTCAAAACAAAGGTAGAAGATAATTTTAGGGGAAACAATTCCAGCACTCAACAAGCTAAAGGCCACAATGCCCGGCATCCAATCAAAAAATTACCAAACTTGCAAAAAAGCCAAAAAATGTAACCTGTAGTGGTGAAAAAAAGTCAAAGCTCATCTAAAAATAATCAAAATGATAGAATTAATAGGCACCAATCACAAAATGTTTGAGTACTTGATATATTCAAGAAGCTAGAGGAAAAATTGAATACATGAAGTAGTGACATGAAAGTCATAAAAAAGACTCAAATGAAAGTTCTAGACATTAAAACTCAATGTTTGAGATGAGGAATACACTGTATGGAAAAATAATTACACATTAAATACTGCAAAAGGAAAGATTAGTGAAGTCAAAAACTTAAGAAATAAAAAAATCCAAAAAATCATGGAGAGAGAAACAGCATAAAGATTAAAAGAGGATCAGAGAGCTGTAGGAAACTTCAATCAGCTAAAAATATGTGTACATAGACTCCCAAGCTGAGAGGATAAAAAGGGAAAGATAGAAAATAATTCTAGAAAATTTTTAAAAAGATATCAACTACCATGAAAGGGAGTAGATAAACTACCAATGAAGCAAGTTTTGGCCAATGAAAGATTTAAAAAAATGAGCAGAAGGGGTTGGGGATTTAGCTCAGTGATAGAGCGCTTGCCTAGCGAGTGCAAGGCCCTGAGTTCGATCCCCAGTGCCCTCCTGCCAAAAATGAATAGAAGCCATTAGAAATTTCCCTTCCCATTCCTCATTTCATTACACTCTTCTAGAATACAGATGCTCCTCAGCTACAATGTGGTTATGTATCTATAAACCTTTTGTAAGTTGGAAATGCGTGTAATGATCTTAATCTACCAGTCATAAAGCTCAGCCACACAGCACTCTGTACAGTATCGGTGTTCATCTGCACGATCTCATAGCTGATGGGGAGCTAGCTGTTCCTTCCAGCCCTTTGCCCAGTGTCATGAGAGAATATCATACCACACATTGGCTCTAGCCAGAAGATAAAAATTTAACATTTGAAGTAGAGTTTCTATTGAATGCATATGACACCACTGAAAAGTTGATGAATGGTAAATGCAGGTATTTTAAGTTTGGGACAACTTGTATTCTGTACAGGCTTTCAGAAAGAAGATCCACTAAAGCAAATGACCTTCTGTGTCTCTTTACACCTTCTGAAGCTATGGGCAGGGGAGTGATGCATTGCCTTGTACCTGCTTTTCATCCTTTCCCAACTCACCCCTCCTACCCCCCTCACATCCTTTTAAATCACTAGAATTTAGGTATTGCTGTCAGGCTCTGGTTTTAAAGAAATCCCAACTAACAGTGCAGTGCAGGAAGGGAAAGTGCTTGGTTTTGGTAGAATGGAGTTGAGGCAATTTTCCTCTGATTTTTTCTATTTTTCTGTCAGAAAGATAATGAGATGGGGAATTGGAAGCTTGATTTAAAAAAAAGAGAGAGAGAGAGAGAGAATATGACCTAAACCCTGTGTAAAATGGGCATGAATGGACTAAAACTAACACTGAAAATAGGATTGTTGGAGAAAATGCACAAGTTGTTTGAAGTCAGTGACCACAAATATATATTGGCCCCAATTTGCACAGTGGTCTCTAGCCCTTCTCAGAAGTCTAAATATGGAAAGAATCAGCAATGGACTAGTCTGAATGCAGGTGGAACTCTGATCATTCAAGCGAAAGGCAAAGTCAGGGCCAACAGGTCAGTGTTAAGAATATTTACAAGACAGTTAGTAGAAGGAGAGAGAAATCCTGAAATGGACAGTAAAATGTGAAAGAAATTAAGATAGAGGAGGCTAGGAGAGGAACCAGGAAGAAATGTAGCAAACTGAATTATTGGAAGAAAAGAAAAATTTTAAGAAGAGGTTGTGATTTGAAGGCAGAATGTCTGAATTTACAGTGTCTGAAGTCTAAAAATTATGCTGACAAATATAAGAGCGTGGCTATAAAGGGGTGGCTGAAATAATGTAAAAACAGTAAAGGCAAAAGTCACTGGAAATGTCAAGAAAAACTAGATAGTAAAGGAAAAACTAGAAAATCAGAACCAACTGTTTAAAACATTTTGTTGATCTCGTCTCTTTTCATATTATTTAATCTGCTTACCTTGGGGACTAAATTTGATAGACTTTCTTTACTAATTTGCCTTCCCCATATCTAAATACTAGATTGAGTTTAGAAAAAAAGCATATTGAGGTCTATAGAAGGTGAAATGTGTAGATGGAAGAAGGAACGTCTTTGTTGGGAGAATTGGGAGGGGAGAGTCAGGTAAAAGCTGAGGAAAGTTGAATGAGTCACTCACCCTGTCAGACTTTTTAAAGGTTTCATTTTCCTCACATATAAAATAAAAGCAGTACTTCTTAGTAAGTTGTTCTGAAAATTATTCAAATGAAATTATGTAATGCTTGACATTTGAAGACAACTTGTATGTTAGCTTTCTATTACTATACCAAATACTTGAAATAATCTGTTTAAAAAGAGGAAAGATTTGTTTTGGCTCACATATTTGAAGGCTTCATTCTGTAGTTGGTTAGCCTATTACTTTTGTGCTGTGGTAAGACAGTAACATTATGGCAGGACTGCCCGGTGGAGGAAGCTTATTATTTCATGGTGGCTGAGAAGCAAAGAAAGAGAAAGAGGAGGGCCAGTGTCTTAATATCCCCTTCAAGGGCATGCCTCAGTGACCTAATTTCCTTCCACTAGGCCTCAGTTCTTAAAGGTTCCACTACCTCCCAGTAGCCCCATGAGCTGGCAACCGAGTTTTCGATACATGGGCCTTTGGAAGACATTCAGAGATCCAAACTATAACATTATGTAAACCCACAGATGGACATGTATTTAAACCAAGTTAGTATTATCTTACATTAATTATACGTTTTAATGGTAGATTGTAAAAATCGTAAGCTGTTCTTGGTATTATTGAGGTGCAGAAAGAGAAAGATTTTTAAAATAAATTGCCCCTGGTGACTATGTTCCTGGTGGAGTGTCATAAGATATGTCAGATTTAGCTGTGTAATATTTCTGAGATAGTTTTATTTTGTGAACCCTTTCTGCAAGCAATGAGAACCAACTTGAACTTTATGTCTTTCGGAATTTTGTGTAATAGATAATTCCTGGAGACTTGCTCCCTGGAAATCTGTTAAAAAACAAATGAAAACTCCACTAAAATGTAAATGATGCTATTTAAGTTAAAAGGTCACTGGTGAACGCTTTTGTTTTGGTGAAGATAGAATAAATATCTACAGACCCCAGAATGAGCACTGCAAAAGCACAAAGAGGGGCTGGGGATTTAGCTCAGTGATTAGAGTGCTTGCCTTGCAAGCACAAGGGCCTGAGTTCGATCCCCGGCACCACAAAAAAAAAAAAAAAAAAAAAAAAAAAAAAAAAAAAAAAAAAAAAAAAAAAAAAAAAAAAAAAAAAAAAAAAAGCACAAAGAACTTCAACAGCATAGTGATGGAGGCTGAGAAGGGAAGTGAACTAAATCAGTCCTCAGTCACTATAAGGGCAGGTTCTAAGAACCCCTTCAAATACCAAAATTCAAGAACAGTCAAGTCCTTTATAGAAAATGGCACCACCTTTGTATGTAACATATACTCAGTTTCCTGTATACTTTAATTCATATTTATGTTACTTATAATACCTAATACAAGGAAAATTATATGTCAATAGTTCCTATACTGTATTGTATAGAACAGTAATGGTGAACCTTTAAAGCTTTCAATGATAACAAACAGCCCTCTGTTGCACACATGCCACAGGTTTGTCACCACTGCTGTAGCGAATAATAGCAAGAAAAAAGGTCTACATATGCTCATAATGTACACAACTTTTTAAAAAGTATTTTCAGTCATGGTTGGTTGAATCTACAGATGTGAACTCTCAGAACCAGGGGGCCAGCTGTATATATGGAAACTGATTTTTATTTCTACTTTCTTGGGAGGTCTTAAATGGGACACTGGGATTCTAAGCCTCAATTTATTCACCTTATAAAATTGCCTGCTTGCTTCTCCTTCCCCAAGTCTTCCCAGATGCCGAAGTGAAAAAAGACATATACAATTTAGATCTTATAGTACAGTACAAAAAAGGAAATCTCATTCATTAAAGGCAAGATAACCAGCTGGCTTTCATTTTTCAGTTAATTTGGGCTTTCAGCTGTTGCTTAGCGAGATTCATCCTCTCCTACCTTTAGAAAAAAACACTGGAAAACATTCTAGTTTACCAGATGTTTTTCTTTACATTGTAAATCCCATTATTTGCTGTTAACTGTAGTCACTCTTTTCCCCAAAGAAAAGAAAAACTATCTATTGAATATGAAAGTCAAGTTTCTTTATAGGATAGGAAGTCAATTTAACATGAAAGGAGCATCTAACCTGGCATACTTAATTGCAATGGTGAAGACCCAGAGATTTACTTGAAAATAAGCCAAGTTCATTTAAAATTCTTATTACCCAGCAATGGGCAGTTCTGGGTTACATGCATATTAATCAGCAGAGACTGCCGAGGTCCAGATGTGCAGGTGTTTTTCCCACATAAATGTGCATGTAAGAAGATTTGCATATTTAATTTCTCATAACAGCTCACTGAATCACCTGGTACTTGGGTACTTTCCTGAAAACCTCAACTGAGAGCTTCCATTTCCTTAGGTCCACAGAAAACACGAAACAGGAAAGCAGCCTCAAACTGAAGGGCAATCTTTGGTTTCTTTAAAGACAATATGGGCCATAATTTTATGATGGTGTTTGTGCCATGTGGGATAACAGGAATGATCACAATGTCATGAATATAAATTAGGGGAAAACGGAACAAGAGAACTTTATAAACTATGCGTAAATTAAGAACATGAAGCCCCGGGGAAAAATGCTAGCAAGCAATTCTTGGCTCCCAGTGTTATGGATACTGTCATTGAGTATAGGCAAGCCAGAAAATTGTGTGCAGAATTGTGTTGTAAAGAGACGACTATTTACAGTGTACCATCAAAGCACAGAATATTCAAAAACTGTAAGATTAAGTAACATGAGGGAGTAAAGCTAATGCATTCTTAATCCTGTCTTCAGTTGATTTTAGGCTCTAGAAAACATTCTTTGTACTCCAAGACGGGGTGTGTGTGTTTGTGTGTGTGTGTGTGTGTGTGTGTGTGTGTGTGTATGAGATGGTCAATAAGATCATTGGTTTCTCTTCCTCGGAAAAATGAAAAACAACTAATTTGTAGGAAAGAATGAGACTCTTGTCAATCAAAGCATTTGCTCCCAGTTTGATTTTCCTGATAAATCTTAGTGTTTTGCCTATGAAATGACACATTGAAATGTGGGAGATGTGAATGTATCTCTGAGATTCTGTTCTCAAGTATACCACATGAAATCAAAGAAATAAATCCCTAACATTTCCTAAAAATATGGTTTTATCTCATCCTTTGTCCAAAAAAACTCATAAATAATTGAGAGGAAGTGAGACCCCAAAAGTAGAATTCTTGACAGAAAACAAAGTTAAGATTAGGAGAAAAAAAAAAAAAGAGCACGTTCCAGGAATCAGGGAAAGGATAGAAGGAAATTTTGGAATCTAGTATAGAATATAGTATTTACCTATTTCGACAGTGAAGAAAATAACAAATATGAAGGGTATTCTTAAAGTTTCATAACAGACAACCTGGTAAAAATTAATAGAAAATAAATAGATTATTGTTTCACTTCTTATGGCATTCTTTCAATTGCCTGAGCAAAATTCTCATAATTGAAGAGTCGCTTGTTCTTACATAATCAGGTTCAAATCCTGCACTCACCCCTAAGTGCCGTTCTTGACATCTACAGAGCACTTTGGAGGTAGCAGCCACGTATCTGTTGCGCCGGCATTTTCACACACCAGTGAGCCACTCAGAACTCACTCTTTTTATAAATGGTGATTATAATATAGTATAATTGCAACAAATAAAAATGGAAATGAATAAATGTAAGCGGTAACAAGTAAATGATGTGAAAGCACCTTAGTGAAATGATCTGTACCTTGTTAACAAGAAGCGGGCTGAGATGAAGGGTCAGCCTTATGCGCCCAGACCTCATGCCGCATGGGTGGCAAGGTATAGCTGTTTCTTGGTATTTATAATTTACATTTCAAAATCATCTAATATGCTTGACCACAATATGTCTTTGCTCATTATTTTTATTATTTGTGCTATTATTTTTAGTTCTGAAATTAAACTGTCAGCAGAGCCCTCCATAAACCACCTGGACCTCCATAAATCACACTTCGAGAAACTTTATTATAAAGAACTCATATTTTCTTTATATTTCTCTTTGCAGGGGAAGAGACTAGATTAAGTCACTTAGCCAGGTTACTTCTGCAAGGTCACACAGCTAGGTAGTTGCAGCTGCCCACCATTCCCCTCTCCTGACTCCCTCCCTGGCATTCATTACTGTCAAGCCTGCAGCCCCTGGAAGTCTATCTAAATGAGCTGTGCTTAAACGTTAGTGAATATCAGCATCACATGCAAAGTTCACTAAAAAGAGATGAGTGGGACCCACACCAAAATTTCTGACTCGACAGTTCAGCAGGGCTAAAATTTGCATTTTAACAACTTCCCAGGTAATTCTGGTGCTTCCCACACAGGACTACACTTAGAGAACAATAGGCAATTGACATCTTGCTCTTCCCTGACAGTCCTCCAAAATAGCACTTCCCAAATGTTTACATACAGACAAATCACTTAAGGATCTTGTTAAAAGGCAAATTGTGCCTTTCCAATGAATTCCTATATAATACCAATACTTCTGGTCCTTGGGCCTGGCTTTGGGGGAACTCCAGAAACATACTCAGCTATCAAGTAAGCACTGAGAAGAAAAATTAAAACCAAGAAGCTTGGATACGCATATACAGCAGTTCATTCCAATTTTAGGAGCCATTTATTTCCAGTTCTGTGTTATTAAAACCACCACTTCCAAAGAGCATTTACTGGTGTATCACTGCTTCGGTGTCTATCTACTCCTTCTCCTCTCCTTTGGCTAGAGCGGAAATTGAATAGGAATGCTAACCTGCTTGTTTTTGTGCTTGGTACTAAGTTTCGTTGGTGGCTGTGGATTACCTCATAGTGACCCTTTAAGCCAGCGATTCATGACAAATCACGCAAGCAAACCAGACGTGTGAGGACTTCACACCTCCCGATTCAGTTTCTGACCCAGTCTTGGAACGAAAAGTCCTCTGTGTGGCATCTAACCCATTAGTCCACAATACAAACCCTTCCTGCTTCACTCGCCAAGTGCGGTTCTGACCTTGGTTTACAAGTATCTCGAGTTTTCCATCCTAAAACACCAAGACTACCGCCTTTTGCAGATTAAATTTGAGTAAATGGTTTTTGCTGTAACATACTCTTCATTCATTTGTATATGCTTTCAGAAATACTGTCTCAGCAATACTTTATGTTTTTTGACCAACATTTATTATGCATTATTCTTACATAAATATTTATTGTGTGTCATGCCCTATACTAGACCCTGGAAAAGTCTTTGGCGTTTGATCCTGCCTTCATAGAGATTTTTAGTTTTGAGGGCATGTGGAGGGAGAGAAGAGGCCCAGACTAGTAAACACTATTAGGTCTGTCTCCTAATGTCCCGTCTTGTGGAAAATACAGAGAGAGCATGTGGAAGAGGAGCCTAGCATAGCCCAGATCAGGAACAGCTTCAAGAAGTGGCCTCCAGACTATTTTGTCCTGAGAATGGTAAGGAGTCTTGGCACGTTTCATCCAGTGTGGAGACCAGAAATGAATTCCACTTTAGGGAAATCACTGACTGCCCTGTGGAAATGGGGGGAGGGGGAGAAGAGCAAAAAGAAGAGGGAAGGGGAGGGAAGGAAAGGAGAGGAGAGGGAAAGAAAGGGAGGGCAGGGGAGAGAAGGGGAGAAGAGGAGAGGAGATAAGGAGAAAAATCAATTAGGAAGCAGGAAATCCAGATAAGGGATGATGGTGACCTGAATTGGTGTGGTGGATAAAATAAAGAGACAGATTCAAGCCATAGTCAGAAGATCAAATCAACCAAATGCTTACAGTGGTGAGGGAGAGAGACCCAAGGATAACACTCGGGAGTCAGTGAGGTCTCATGTGTTAGGTGATGCATACCCACACAGGCCGACATTGACATCTTTGACAGATGAAACAGTTAAGTTTGGAAAAGGTTAACAAAGTATGTCCTGGTCCAGAGAATTAATGAGTAAATGGTAGAATCCAAATCACCTTAACACTAAGTGATAGTGATCAGTATACACTAATTTTGGTATTGATTAATTGTGAGCTGCTTCTGGCTAAGAAAACAGACTGCCTGAATTTGAATCCAAGTTCCACTGTGTTCTAGTGGTGTGACTCCCAGCAAGTTATTCAATTTCTTCTAAGTGTACATTTCTTATGTATAAAATGAAGATAAACATAGTTCCAACTTGCTGTTTGCTTAGCACAATGCCCTGCACCTCCAGTCACCCAGCCAGTGTGAGCTCCTGTCATGGTAGTCCTCGACAGCTACCCTTCCCTGGTCTTACAAAAGTGGGGATGTTTTTGGTGGTTGGTTGGTTTGTTGGTTTTTTGGTTTGTTTGTGTGTTTTCAGGAGTGAGGTCCTAAGGACCCAGCACCTTCGCTAAACATGGAAACATGACCACTATACAGGAAATGCCCTTGGCTTTCATCTCTTTGCCCCTTTCTTGGTGGCTCACAGGTCCCTCTTCATTTCCCAGATTTCTAAAGGGGAGGTCATCCAGGGCACAATCTTCTGTTTTACATCTTCATCTGCACTCTATGTGATCACACCCATTTTCTTGACTTTAAATGCCACTATATCCTGATGACCCTCACATTTCAGTCTTCAGTTCTCTGCCATGTATCCTTTGTATATTCTGCCTCTTGACATCCCACCAGGATGCCCCACAGTCCCAAACCACACTGCTGACTTTCTTCCCAAAACCCACTCCTCCTGTTGCCCACCTCTTTCCAGTTACTAGAAAAGCCTTTCTTCTATTTGCGTAGGTCACCAAAAACGGTGTTATACTTAACTCTTCTATTCTTGTGTGCCACATCCGGCTGGTACCAAACCCTGTCAGGTATGCCTTTATAATATGAGATATGATCAAAAATAATGTTAATGCTTAATTTAAGAAATTATTACAGTAAAGACATATTGCCATTAATTATGAATTTATACCATCATTCTTGCCACTTTCAGAAGCAATTCTGTAAGCTCATTTCCTTGAGCCCCTTCAAGGTGTGATAAAAATGTGGTAAATGCTGCTGATGAGTGTCATCTAACAGAAAGACGGGCTCATAAAGCACTGCAGCGTGTCATCCGCCTTATTCCCTGGATCTGGCACTGTGTGACTTCTGGCTCTTCCCCAAGGTCAAAATGTCCGTGAAGGGTAAACATCTTGAATAGATTCAGGACATTAAGACAGCTGTAACAGAGAAACTAGAGACACTTGAGAGAGAGGACTTCCAGAACTGCTTCAGAAAGCAGCAAGAGTGCTAAGTGTGATGTGAGGCAGAGTAGTTGAGGGAGACTAATGGCAATGGGTCTTTTATTTAAACACATACCACATTTCCAGCCGTCCTACTTCCCATGATCTCTACTGGGCCGCCTCATCGAAGCCATCTTCCTCGCTCACCTGGGTTGGCGCAGTCGCCTCCTCCTCGGTTTCTCTGCTTCTCTCCTGTCCAGTTGCAGAAATATGTTCAACAAAGCAGTCATAGCGGTCCTTCAAAATCTAAGTCAGGTCATTTTCTCTGTTGTCACCTCTTCAAAGAGGTGCCTCTACCTAGACTCCCTTCATGATCTGCACACCTGCTGTCTTCTGGACCACACTGCCTGTGCTCCTCCTTCACTGGCTTCTCCAGAGGGACAGGCCCCATTGCTGGTCATGGAACTTGACGCCCACAGTTCCCTTTCAGGGGTACTTGCTGTACCCTCTTCCTCCCAGACAGCCACACAACCAGCTCCCTCACTTCACCCTAGCCATCTCTTCAGAGGAGTATTTCCAGATTTCTCGATTTCTCTATGGAAAATTTGAGCTACATTCACTCTTTCTTAGCCTAGGTTTTGTTTTATGTTTAGCTTCTATTGCAAAGTCACACACACACACACACACGCACACACACACACACACACACACACACACACACCTTGTTTGGCTGGTCTCTTTGCTATGAGAAGTACACTACAGGGGAGAGGACTTATAGCTGCCCTGCTCACAGCTACGTCCTTGGTACTCACAACAGTGCCTTACCCATAGGAATCCTTCAGTAACATTTGTCAAATGGTTGAACAAACATTTTTTGTCCATTTGACTAATTCTGTGTCTCAGTATATTTCATTGTATAGCTTCAGGGGAGCAAGACAGCTCCTGTTAGTGTGGGCTCATTTTCTTGTCCTGGCCACACACTATGCGCTGTTGGTCTTACACTAATTCTGAGCAATTGGCCATCAATTTTCTTTGCCAGTTCTTGCTTGTCTACATTCCTTCCTGGGCTTCTTGCTAGTCAAAACTGGCTTAGGATTCTGGCTTCCACAGGCTTCTTCATTTCTCTCTCGATATTGCCCAACTCCAATCTGTTTATGAAGGTCGTATTAATCAGTGTAGGGAAATGGGCAAAATGGTACATTTTCACCATGGGGGTTACATTAAAGCATTGAAGAGATTCCCATAATTCACATCTTTCTGTATGATTTCAGACCCCGAAGTCTTTCCTGCCTATGGCTTTCCAAATCCTCTTTACGTTCTTGCAAACACTCTCAAATGTGGCCACACAAATAATGTTTATTTCCAGTGAGGCAAATAGTTTCTTTGTTTGGTATGTTTTCCTAACTCCCACTGTGCCTGGAACAGACCTAGTTTGTTGTGTCATTCCAAATAATTGTAGACCCCTCCTTTCGTCATCAAGTGTCCAAACTGAGTGATAAATTATGAGGTCACTTCACTTGTGATGTAACTGCTGCTATAATTTGATCTTTGTCCTTTGTGCAAAATAGTTTTCTGTACAGGTAGTTAAACAACTTCCTTCTTCTGCATCCTTTCACTGTTGTTGGGTCTTTAAATTTTACTGCTAAATTCATATATTGCAGACTTCTTTCCTTTTGGTAGGTCTAAGTTTTAATAATAAATGTATCAGTTCATATAAGCAGTACTACAAATTAAGATTCCTAACCCTTATCAATTGGTAACCAACCACTCGACTCTTAAAGTTTTACCTTGTTTTAAGATGCCATTTGAATGGACTCATGCAGCCTTTTGAGTCTGGTATCTTTCACACAGCATGAAGCTTTTGAGATGAATCCAGCTTGCTGCATGTACCACTATTGCTCCTTTTTATTGCTAAGTAGTATTCCATTATATGAATGTCCATCATACTAACTTCCACCCATGTTTGGGTTTTTTTTCTAATTTTTGGTAATTATGAATAGAACTGCTATAAATTCTCATGAGCAAGTTTATATTTCTCTCAGGTAAATAGCAAGGAGTAGAATTATTAGATATAAGATTTATGTGAACATTTTAACTTTACATGAAACTCTCAACTTATTTTGTAAAGTGGTAGTACTATTTTACATTCCTAGCAACAGATGAGAGTTCTAATTGCCCTGTATCCTGCTTCATACTTGGTTTTATCCGTTTTGTTTTTGTTGCTGTTGTTTTTGTGGCTGTTGTTTTTGTTGTTGTTGTTTCTTTGCTATTTTAGCCATTGTAATAGACATGTAGTAATATTTCATTATGACTTTAATCTGTATTTCCCTAATAGCTAATGATATGAAGCCTCTTTCCTGTGCCTATTTGCCATACTTATATCTTTAAAACTAAAGTGTCTGTTCAAATCTTTGGCTTACTGTATTTTTTGAAATGTATTTGTTTTCTTCTTTTTGTTGTCAAAGTTCTTGATATATTCTGGATATGAGTCCTATACTGGATATGAGTCCTATACTGGATATGAGTCCTATACGAGTATGATTGCAAATATTTTGTCTCCATTTGTGGCTTGTCTTTGTACCCTCTTAATATTCCCCCCTGAGCAGAAGTTTTTATTTTGGAGAAATCCATTGAAATGTCTTCATAATTATGTCAAACAATAACTGAGCATATCTGTATAGTTCTAATTCTGGACTTTCTATTTGCTCTATTGCTCTATGTTGCTGGAAATTTTAACCACACTAAAAGTTGAAATTACACTATTTCCTTTACTAACTCAGAATTTTGGATTTTGTAAAATAGATGAAACTGCCTTTATTCCAAAGTAATCTGCAAAGATAAATGACTGTAATGTAGAGTTGAAACATAATATCACTCGACTTTCTCAAGATTTAAATGAAACCTCAATAAATATATTCTGTAATAAAGTTAGTGACATAAAAACCTTTCCCACAGTATTTCCCAAAGCATTTCTCATAGATGCTATATGAAGTGTGTCATCAAAATCAACAAATTTCCATGATCACAGCTATTTCAGAAACCCTGCCTACTCCCAGGTATGTCTCCATGGTAACTAATGGTGTACATATAACAGAGTCTGCATAGTCCTATAGTGAAGGGGCATTTTAATATTATTTAGCCTGGAGGATTCCAAACATATTACTTTTATCATCTATCAGCTGTTATAAACTTTTCCTGAGAGAGTGAATTTGGTCTATGTTCGTGTATTTGATTTTATTTTTCTTTGAATGGAGAATCCCCAAAATATTTTTACATCCTTGTCTTTTTTTTTAATAATTTGAACATTCTTTTTTTACCTTCTTCTCTTCTACTGATTATTAGTTGAACATTTTCTACCTTTTTGTAACTGGAGTGTTTCTATGAGAAATAAGTATATTGTGTATGATGGAACAAAGGACAGAAACTTGAAAATTTTATGGAATTATATGCATTCTATAAACAGAAATGCTCACTACATTTCATTCTAAATCAAGCTTCTAAAATGGCAGAGCTCGCAGTATTTATTGCGGTTTATTAACATTGATGTTTTTAAGTTATAATATAATAGATCCTAGTCCTCGTTAAAACAACAAATGGAAAGACACAATGTAGAGCACTATTGTCTTAACTACTTTGCAGTAGTTAAACTGGGACAAAATATCCAACACCCATAATTTAAACAAGGACAGGTTTATTTTGGCTCACAGTTCTTAGAGGATTCTGTCCACATTTGACTGGTTCTGAGGCGGAGGCAGAGGACAACTGCTTTTCCCAGGCATGAGAGGGACAAAGGAGGAGCTGGGGCCAAGAACAGGCCCTTCCGGCCGCGCCGCCCACACCTGCCTATGGACACGCTCAACTGCAGAACTCATCAATGGATGAATCTACTGATGAGTATAGCGCCCCCATGATTCAATCATCTTCCGAGCACATGAGACTTTGGGGGGACATTTTAGATCTAAACCATAACAACTATTAATAAACTAAACTTCTTTGGGAAATTGATTGTATAATTTGGAAATTCATGTAGATAATTATTATAAGAAATAAACTTAACCAGAACTTTTTGTGTATCTGTAAAAAACAATTACCTCTGCACTGCTTATGTTCTAAAGAACTATTTTAAACTGGTTTTAGATTTAAAAGTTGCGTTCACATTTCATAGAATAAATCAGATAATATTTATAGAACAATATGAAAGATCTTTAAAGCATTGTCTTATTAAGGTGGATTACATTAAAACATATTAAGTATACTATGAACACACTCATACAGTATTTTGTGTGATAATTATTTCTAACCCAACTAATTTTAGGCATTCATTTGAAAATGTATCAGATGATGTTATAACTTTAAATGGAAAACAAGAGTCTACTTTAAATTGTTGACAACATAGAAGAGTAGAAAATTTGAAGTTGAAATTGGCAAAGATTCAAGGATTTTCTACTGGCTGAAAATACCTAGAATCTAAAATCTTTCTCAGTGAATGTTTTAGAGCACTGCGTCTGTTAGGACTCTATTCAACTGCAATAATATACTTCCAATTCCAAGGCAGCTCCAATATGCTGGCGCTTCTTGGCTCCCATTCATATTCAGTGAATTACTTGCTCCATGTAATTCCAGTGTTAATCTCAGTACAGGTTTAAGAACATGACATTTTTGTATCATGTTTCTCAATTCAATACAATTCTAATGTCATTTTGGAATATGATATTACAATATATAAAAATACAAAGCTATGAAATTACTGATAAATCCACGATGATTTCCCTGTATCATTGTACTTGTGTGCTAGTAAAATGTCATCCTTTCTACGTAAATGCCAATGTTTTAAATATGTAAACACATTTTTATGAATCATTAATAGTCACATGTAGGAGAAGTAAGTGTGAATATAAGAAAGCAATATTTTAGAGCATTCTGCAGCTTTCTCTGCATTTTGCCTTTTAAGAAACTGATTTACATTTTATGTTAGCATCATTATATGTGTAAAATGAAGTAATTAAAATACATTAACTCCCTTTTCAATAACAGTTTCTTTTATATATCTCACCTATTCACATTTATGCTTTTGTCTTCTTTATGTTCTTTCAGAGTTCAGCCCTATTTCTTATTTCATCTCTTCTCTTTAATCTTTCTGTGATTATAGGCCATCATAAATAGAAGAAAATTCTGAATATAATTCAACTACACCAAAACAAATAAACATATAGCTATAAGGTCTATAACAATCTACATTTATTCCTATAAGTTATAGAATAGAGTTTAAATTTAGAAGGTAGAAAATGTTATTTCAAAGGAAAACAAGATTTCTACGTATTTTTAAGACTTCTTTTGGGTTTTCACAAATTGTGATTTCTTGTTCCTTCTGGTAGAAGATATTTGCCTATCATGTGAAAAAAATAATGAGAAATTAGTATTTTCTTCTAGTGTATTACATTTTAATGTATATACATTGAATTGTAAAATTCATTGATAGACTGACTATACTGCTCTAAGTTAACATTTAATTTTCAGGAGATATGTGAAAGAAAGGAATTTCTAGAACATTATATAAAGTCTTGATATGCACTAGAAACGTGCATGTTTTTTATCATTCTGCAAGAAAAAATTCCTAAAAGTTCACATATTTTGCATATTTAAGTGATTACTGATTTCTAAACTTGTAATTCCATGGCTATCTCTTTTATGAGTCATCCTAGATAATTGCAGGATATAGAATGGAGGATTATGTTCTAAGACTGAACGACTTAAACTAACTTCCCCTTCATAGGCATATGTCTAGCTGAGATTCTGCATATATATCAAGCGGTCATCTCATATTAACTCGGTTTTCCATCAAAAAACTTTTTTTTTAAACCCTCACTCTAACAGTGGATCTACCTAACTGACACAAATCCCTCTTATCACTTAGGCAGTAAAGCCTCTCCTTCATAAACCGGGGCCAGAACTTTCAGGTGTACTATGCGGCTAGACTACGCACTGGAGCATAGAGAGTTACCCTAAGATTGGGCAGTGAAGTGTACTGAACATAGCACAGTCTCTGATTCTTTAGGTTCAGATCCCAGTTTTATGATGTTCCAATAGGCAACAGGCAAATTACTTAAATTCGTTCTACCTTAATTTTTGCATTTTTAAAATGAGGATAATAATAGTAATCGCACAGAGTTACAGAGCTTAAATGAATTAATTGATATTAAACCCTGATAACAGTGTTTGACATATAATAAGTACGCAATAAATATCAGCTGTTGTTATTATTATTGTTGAAACTTTTTTGAGCTTTCATTCTAAAACTATCTTATCTCATTATTAAATGACCTAAGATGTTTTCAGCCATGAAGGTCTGAGCCGAAAATTCTTTTAGCTGCCATAGATATTTGTAAATGTTTGCAGAGTCCTTAGAACTCTGGCAGTTTCCTAAGTTAATTTCAGTTACCCACAGACCCTAAGGGAAAATTGCCAATTTGTCTACTTCATTTACAGATATACTTTTAGAAGCAATGCTTCCTTTTATTTTCTAAGGAACCAGCTCCTAAGGATTTTCCACTCTACTACTTAACCTCAAATATTCCTACTTTATATGCTGAAAAAAATATAGTCACTGTCATGAAGGGAAAATCCTAAACTTTATCCATACTGTGACCTGTTAAGGCCTTGATTGATCTAGAGCCTTCTCCCCAGCACATCTCATCTCTAGACAACTGCCTTCTATTTTCATTTCTCCCTATGCATCACTGAACTTTTTTGCAGTTCATGGACTACTCCAAGTTCTCTCCAACCTCAAGATTTTTGCCCATCTCGTTCCCTGCCTACCACAGCTCTCCTCAGTCATGTCAAGCAGTGCATCTTTCAGGACTCCCCATCAGAGAGGCCTCCTATGAATGTACTAGAAAGTTCTTTGGACTCTTGCTGCTTGGGTTCCTTTATGTTACTTCTTTCCACTGACATCCACTTTATTTCTGTTGCTTCAGGAAGGATGGAGTGGTAGGGGAATCTGGGTCTTCTACCATGTTCCACAGAGGCCTGAATTTTCCTTGTTATATTGCTAGCATCTACCATGTAGTTTCACATTAAATAATGTTTGATGAGTGGATGAATAACCAAATAAGCATGTTATTAAAGTGTTTCTAAATGAGGAATCTTTCTGATCTGCATTAATGGGTAAGCAATAAATTAAATTAGTATGTTAATGATTATGTATGTGCTTATGCTTCAGAGTTTATTCCTGACAATACACTTATTCAATCAATTTGCTCTGTAAACACTTTTTTCAAAAATTATAAATAGAGTAATGATAAACTTCAGCTTGAGGGAATAATTACATTTTAAATTGTTATGATCTGAATTTGGTTGTTTTATAGAATTAATCTAGGCACTTAATTCTATGACTCCCTGAGCTCCTAGGTTATAAAACATGTCTCATATAGTAAGAACCATGGAGCCTAAATCTCCATAATCTCCAGAATTTATGGTAAGATTATTTTAAATCACAGGAAATCCTATATAATGATTGTCTTTCTATTAAAACATTGCTAAATCATTACAAGTACTTTTAATATAATAAATTTCATTAAGTCCAGCCTGGTCTTTAAAAACTTTGTTTGGTTATATTACTAAGTCAGCATTAATCCAAAGTCAAAATCTTATGTTCATATATTGCTGTTTTAAGAAAAAATACACCATTAAGTGTTTTAAAATAAGAAGCAAAACTAATTACTTCATCCTTATTCTGACAGTGATGATCTTTTAATAACTTCTTTTTTTTAAAAGTGACAGAGTATTTTTACTTCAAATATTTTTTGAAGGAAAACTTTATCTGCCTGAGAGTGATAATTGAGTCTTTTCATTTATTGGACACAAAGAGCTGATGTGTGTTTCTAGTTAACTGGCTTAGCATTCATGCTCTTGTTTCCCAGCAGAATGTCTTTTACTCATTCTCTACACATTTGAGAAAAGTGAGAGAAGGAGAGATAGAGTATCAAGTGTGGATAGCAAAACACTCCAGCAAGAAAATTCCCATCAGTGCTTATGGATCAGATAATTCTCACTATGACTGTGATAGTGAGACAAACACACCAAAAAATGCTGTTAAGACAGTGTCGTTCATGGAAAGAAGGACCTACAAAAATCTGCCCCTCCATAATTTCAGAGGGAACACTGGCAAAAACCATGACAATCAACCTTTTCGTAGCACTACATACTAACCTCTAGTAATCAGTATTCTATATTCAGCTGATTTTTTAAGTTCTACATGTGAGAGCGAACTTGTGGTATTTGTCTTATTTAACTTTGACATAATGTCCTTCAGTTCTACCCATCTTCCTGCAAATGACAGGATTTCATTCTTCTTTATGGCTAAATAATGTTCCACTTGTTGGTATACCACATTTTCTTAATCCATTTACCCTTTGATGGGTACCTATGTTAATTCATATCTCAGTTGTTATAAATACAGTCTATTATGTGGGTTCAGATGTTTCTTTGGTATGCTGATTTGATTTCCAGATGTGTACCCAGGAGTCAGATAGCTAGATCATATGCTAGATCTATTTTCAGTGTTTTGAGAAACCTCTATACTGTTCTCCATAAAAGTTTAACTAATTTACATTGCTACCATGGTGTATGTGAGTTTCTTGTTCTCTACATCCTCACAAGCATGTATTTTTTGTTTTTGATAATAGCCACTTTAAACTGAGATGAAGTGATATCTTGTTGTAGTTTTGATTGTGTTTCTTGGATCACTAATGATATTTAGCATTTTTGCATATATTTCTTGGCCATTTATGTTTCTCCTTTTGGGGAATTGGCAACTCAGATAATTTGCTCATTTGTTGATTATATTACCAGTTTTTGTTGTTGTTGTTAAGGTTTTTGAGTTCCTTATAAGTTTTGGATATTGACGTTTGAGTTCCTTACATGTTTTGGATATTAACCCTAATCAGATAGATAGTTGTAAGTTGTCTCTTCACTCTACTGATTTGTCTCCTTTCATGTGTGTAAGTTTTTTAGTATGATAAAATCCCATCTGTCGATTTTCATTTGTGTTTCCCGTGTTTGGGGCAGCAGAGCCAAAAAATCATTGCCCGTAACAATATCTTAAGTGTTCCTCCTGTGTGTTCTCCATAGTTTCATAATTTCTGGTCTTACATTTAGTTCGTTGGTCCATTTTAAGTTTATTTTTGTACAGGTAAGAGATGGGGGTCAAATTTCAAGCTTTTCTCCAAGGATATCAGTTTTCCCAGCACCATGTACTGAACAGGCTGTCCTTTCTCCAATGAATGTCATGTTCCAGGTCTTAGAGCACATAAAAGAAACAAGATTTAAATATAACATCACATGGTTCCAAAGTGGAGGTATAACAGAAAAAGATGTGATCTATAATATGAGTTGAAACAAACCACTTTCAGAGTTGGTGATTTAGCTCAGTGATAAGGTGCTCGTCTAGCAAGGGCAAGGCCCTGAGTTCGATCCCCAGCACCCAAAAAAGAAAAAAATAAACCTCTTTCAAAAAGAGTAGACTACAAATGAAGCAAAAGTATTAAAGATGAAGGCATCATATAGTGATAGGAATCAATTCTCCAGAAAGACATAATCTTTAATGCATACATGCCTAGCAATAGAGCATCAATATATGTGAGATAAAAAGTAATAGAACTACAGGGAGAAATAGATGAATTCACTACTATAGTTGGAGACTTCAACACTCCTCTGTCACAAATGGACAGATACAGCGGGCGGAAAACAAGTAAGGACATAGTTGGACTCAAAAACACTGTAAATCAACTGGATATAATTGATATTTACAGACTGCTTCATGAATATCAGAACGCATACTCTTTTCAAGCTCATGTGGAACATTCACCAAGGGAGATCACAATCTCTGCCCCAAAGCATGCCTTAACAATTTCAACAGAATAGAAATCATAGAATAGAAATACGGTGTAGGCTTTCAGACCCTAGGAGGTCTAAAATAAAAATGGGTTATAACACGTGTTGACAAAAATGTGAAGAAATTAGAAGGCTGATGCATTGGTGGAGGGACAGTAAATAATACAGTCACTTTGAAAAACAATTTTATAGTTCCTCAAGATGTTAAACTTACAGTTATATTCAAACCTGTAATTCAACTCTGGTTCAGACCCAAGAAAATTGAAAACATATGTCTACACAAAAAATTGTACATAAGTATTCACAGCAAGATTAGTCATAAAAGCCAAGAAGCGGAAACAATGTAAACATCGTCCATCTGATAAACAGATAAACAAAACATGCTATATCCAAACAAAACGTCTTATAGCCATACAGTGGAATCTTATTTGGCAATAAAAAGAACAAAGTCCTGAAATGGGCTACAACATAGATGAACTTTGAAACTGTCATGCTAAGTGAAAGAAACCAGTCACAAAAGGACAAGCATTATATGATTCCATTTATATGAACTTTCCAGAACAGGAAATCAGTAGAAACAGAAAGTAATTAGTGGTTACTAGAGGCTGAGGGAAAGAGGAAAGGGGAGTGTAGGGGTTATTTCAGGGGGGAATGAAAACATTCTGGAATTAGGTTAGTGGTTGCCCAACTCTGAATATACTGAAAAACACTGAATCCTACTTTAAATGGTGAATTATATGGTGTATGGATTATATCTCAATAAAGCTATCATCACAAAAACACAATATGCAACTGAATCAGAATGGGTTCTAAAAAGTTTGCTGTAATCTACATAGTTCCCACACACAGAATTGCCACACTATTACCATGTGGAATTAGGGAGGAAGCTTTTTCAACTTTGCCATTATTCTAGTGCAAGGTCCTGAAGCCACACCCACCAAGTCAACAGCCTGTAAAAAAAATTGCTATGAATTCTTCATCCCAATGATTAACCAATCAGAAATAGAATTATAAAGTGTTATGCACTAAATTATGCCCCACCCCATTCACAGGCTGAAGTCTTAGCCCCTAGAACCTCGAATGTGAATGTTTTTGGAGACAAGAACTTTAAAGAGGTACCTAAATTAAACAAGGTAATTCAGGTGGGTCCTAACAATAAAAAATGAGGACCCAGATGCAGATGGAGTCGCGATGAGAAGATACGAAGAGAAGACAGCCATCTGCAGGCCCAGGAGACAGAAGAAAACAATCCTGCCAGCACCTTAGTGTTGGCTTTCTAGCCTGCAGAATTATGAGAAAATAAAATTCTATTGTTTAAGCCACCTAGTATGTAATACTTTCTATGGCAGTGCTCTCAGACTAACACAGAATAGACAGACTCTCTCCCACTTCCAATTAGAAAAACTACCAAGGTTCTCAGCTTAAAAAGATAAAGTCTAAGCAATAGCCAGTATTAAAGAGGCCACGTGGTTCCCAGCTAGTGCAGTTTGGTCTTATCCCCTCCCTGCCTTCTGAATGTACCTTGTGGTCGCCAGACTTCCTACCATTCTGCTGCCACTAGGTGATGACCTTCTTTTCTAAATATGTCACGCTCATACTCGGTGAAGGATATCAGTGAAATCAGAATGGGTCGTATCGTTTGTACGCAATGTGGCCTCTCTGAGAGAGAAACGAGCGTGTAGATTGCAGCCGTGAATTCAGCCTCGCAGCTTCTCTCCCACTGCAGAGGAGCCAAGTCAGAGCCAGAGGGTTGACGCTGGCCAGGTGGGCAACGATCCAGGTCATGCAAAGCCATGTAGCTCATGATAAAGACTGAGATCTTAAGAATATTTCCAAATCGACAGCATGAACTACCAACCATGTTAATAACTTACGTATTTTCTCAAATCGCTTTTCAAATTTCTACCTTATTTTGTGCTCACAATATCTTTATTAAATGGCTAATGCAGATGAGGATACATTTTGCAACCCTAAGGTATGGCATGTTTATTGTGTGCTAGACATTGTGCTAAGTGTTCACTTGATTAATCTTCTAGGTAAAATTTAGAATCATAAAATATACTCATTTGAGAATAATGAATAATATTCTATTATTTGTCTTGTGATAAGTGATGTGTTTTTTCTTAAGGTAGGCAAGTTGATTTTTTTATATCAGTAGTAGGTTTTCTTCATATATTTTATTACAGGCTTAGTGATCCTTATCTAAAATCCTTGGAACAAGCAGAGTTTTGGATTTCAGTTGTAAATAATGAAATATTTGGGGAGTGGGGCCCAAGTGTAAGCACGAAACTCATTCATGTTTCGTACACACCTTATACACATAGTCTGGAGGTGATTTTGTACAATATTCTAACTAATTTTGTACATGAAACATAGTTTAATGGTATGGAATTTTCCACTTGTGGAACCACGTTGGCCAGTAGGAAGTTATAGATTTGGGAGCATTTGGAATTTTTGGATTTGGGGATTAGGGTTGTGTTCAACTTGTGACATTGTCTTTTAGGTTTATCCCATTATTCTATCTTATTGTTAATGGAAAGAATTATAGAGGGATATAAAAATGTGATAGGTCTTTTTTCTTTTAAATTATATTTTCTGGCTGATGTGCTGCAAAGCAATTAGGATGCATGTATGTGTGTACAGTCTCTAAATACTCATTAATTCTAATAGACTTCCAATTGACTGAGTTTTAAAAATAAAAACATATCACCTGCAGCTAATAATTATTAACTTTGGTTTACTCCATATATACAATTTTTTTCTGTTTTATATCTTTCATGATTTCAAGTACAATGCTAGATATATAATCCTGACTTTATTTTTCATCTAACATGAAAATATTTTATGTGCAATATTTGATTTTAGTTTGAGATAGAAATTTGGTATCTTATTACAGATAATTAGTTTGAGCATTAGTCTTAAAGAGATGTTTAAAAAAGTAATGAGCATTAAATTTCATCAAAATTCTCATTAAGGATCTTTTGAGACTGTCAAGGTTTTTATTTGCTCTGTTGATATGATGTTAACATACCGAGAGCATATGATGAATTATTTCAGTATAGTGATATCTTGCTGCTTGTCATAAATTGGTTCTGAGGGGCGGGATGAATACCAAAAATTAAAATACCAAATTGTTTTGGCTACAAAGAGTAGCAAGTCAGGAGGCAACACCAACAAGTTCTAGTTTGAGCATCGAGTACCGAGCAAGCGATGAGTACCTGGACAAAATAGGCCAGTACCAAATTCGAACAGTTTCAAAGCAGTCGAATACCAACATGTAACCAATTTACTGTATCAGTAAATTCTACTCTTAGTTATTTTTAAGTGTGCCCTATACCCATAAGCAACGCAAAACTATAAAATAAATTTTAACATAGTCTTTGACACATGTGGATTTCAGAGTTTGATATATTTGGAAAATGACATAGGTAGATTTCCATGTCTTCTATGGTCAAGAATAGTTTAAAATACACGTGAATAATGTATTGATATTTTTCTTGAACTGATTCATAATACTGTTTGGGAAAAGAGTCTTTTTAATGACTTCTTTAATTTTTCACTTGTTTATCTTTTATTCAAATTTCCTATTCCTTCTTCAGTCAAGATTTTTTATGTATATATTTTTTAAAATATTCCTTTTATTATGTCTTCAAATGTGTTCAGGTACCACTAGGCATAATGTTCTCCTTCGATTTTTATTTCTGTTATCACTCTGCAGTTAAATCTCTTTTTCTTATTAATATCACTTGGTAGATTTTCCCCCTTTCTTGTTAGATTTTCTAGAAATTTATCCATTTCCTTTGTTTTTCTAAAGACAAAGTTTTGAAGTCATCAGTGTCTACCTTCATCTTCACTATTTCCTTCAGCTTCTTACCTCAAATATCATAGTAGTTGTTCTGAACTAAGTCTGGAAGTAAATGCATTCAACACAATTTTTTGTAGAAGACCATAATGGCCATTTTCTATTAGTTTTGTTGTGTAATGTTTAATTGCTATTTCAAGATGGTTATTTAATTTTTAAAAATACCTTATTTTATCGATAGTTATTTCTAAATTACATCAAAATGAATATTTTTATAATGTCTCTTTATGATATGTGGAACTGTTAAGGCATATTCCTGAAAGTGAATAATTTTATCTGTAACTTTACCAAGTATTACCAAATGACTTTCCCAAGTGATTGTAACACTTTTTATTCCTACCAAAAGTTTATGCCAGAAAGCCCAAATTTAGATTTCCTAGATGTTTATCATGGTCATTTTAATTTGTATTCCCCAAATTCTTAGTAAGGTTGAACATCTTTTAATATATTTACTTGGATTTTCTCATGTATGAATTACATATTCATATTCATATTCTGTGTCATTTTTCCATTGGGCTATCTTCTTATTGATGTACAGGAGTTGTTTACAGATTCTGGATAGTATTTTGCAAATATCTTCTACGTGTTGTCTTTTAATTTATAGTGTCCATTTTTCAGACACAAGTTTTTAATTTTCATGTAGTCAAATCTATTAATCTTTTCAGTTATAATCTGCTCAATTTTGTTTCAATGTTATAAAAATACTGTCCTAACTTCTAAAGAAATTAGTTAGAAATCATGCTTTTCTCAGGTTTTTGATTCACTTGAGTCATTTTTTGTATACTAGATGAAGCAAAAGGAGGGAGATAGAAGTACAAAATCATTAGACCTCCCTGTTATCTGTCAAAGATGAGACAAACGACATTTAGCCTGTATTCCTTACCTTTCGATAGACTGTCTGATTAACCATGCTCAGTCAGGCCTTCAAAATGTTATTGACAGCATCACCTAGTCTGCTTATTTAAGAGCTTTCTAATGTATAAAAATAGATTTTTTTTTTCCTGGAAACTCAACTATATGGCAAAATAATTCATTTTTCCCATATGGTACATAAAATGAGAAAATGGAAAAATATTAGCTCTTTCAAGGTTACTGCTTTGCTTCAGTCAGTGGGGAGCTGGTTGGAACTTGAGGAACTGGTTAAAAAAATAGGAAACAGGTATATGTCTGTTGTCTCTTTAAGCCAATTATAATGTAGTTTTATTGTTTTTCTAAAAAATGCAAATGCCAAGAATGAAGGTCACAGTCAAGTATTTATGTATGTAAATACATTCTCAAAAAAGGAAAAAAAAATAATTGTTTAGCTCTTTTCCCACTGATGTGTCACCAGACAGGGTCCAAGCGGGTTCCTGAAGCAGAGATGAGGGACCTAGCCCCTCCTCCTTTTTGCAGAATACGTTTGCAGATTCACTGACCACAATCTCAGAAAAAGAATTTTCAGGACTAGTCCACAGGAGGGATGGTAAGGGTTTTATTAAGCAGAAATTAAAAGGTACAAACTCAAATAAACAGTATGGGGACCCTTAAGAGAGAGGGGGCTGCTTATTTCCTAAGGAACAGGGAACTTTTATGTTTTGCTTGAGGGGGTGGAAATCCCAGGAGAAGATGGCCCAACCCCCAGAAAGGTAGTAGCCAATTCTACAAGCATAGACCCAGTTTTTGCTTTTTGTTTTTTGATTTGCTATTAGGTAGTTTTTGGATTCTTTCAACCTGCTCCTTTATATTACGATCAGCTTCCGCCTCTTCACTTTCTCAGTTAAGCCAATTTATGAACTTGCATTATTCCTGAGGAATTTTGAGCGTGATGGGTCTGGAAGGAAAGGAGGCTAAATTTAACCAAAGGAGTGCTGATATGGATCACCTTGGGTCATTTCAGCTGGGTCCTGGAAGTTACATTCTCCTTAAATGTACAATATTTCGTTGTGATTTCCATGTCTTCTTTCTACATATCTTTTATTTCTTCTACCCTACCTCACATGGATAGAACCCCTTTTGAGTCCCTGACTAGAGCAGTACTCGTAAGAATCAATTGTGTAAAAGACCCTTTTTATTGTGCTTTCAGGAAAAACTGGGTTTTTATAATACTGGGAATCTGCTAACACAACTTTTTCACATATCTGAGTGCAGGAATGGATTTATTCAATAGATATTTCACAAGATTTTTCTGTTCAGCTGAAATATATCTGAACAAGAAGGCAAACCTTGACTGACTGAGTCAGTCTGTCCAGTGAACAGACCCAGAACCTCAGTCAGCAAATCTTCTGAACTATCCTCCTTCTAGCACTAGCCAAGATCAGCCATGCCCGAGGGAGCCTCTCCTGGCCACTTGAATATAGAGGCAGAATGCACACATCAGTAAACCTATAGCCAGCAATTATTATAAACTTAAAATTTTCTTAAGAGAATAGAGCTCACATTAAATGTTTCTATCACAATAAAATGAAAAATTTAGAAAGGGATTTTGTCCCTTAGTACTCTCACAAATCAACAGAAAGACAAAACAGGAAGATAGGAGAATGTAAATATGGCTTTCACAACAATTCTTTAATTAAGGGAAGTCAGAGTTGTGATATTAGCTTTCACATTGCTTGAAAAATTATCATAATGAGAAAAATGTGAGTAAAGGCCAAGACTCACAAATGGCTGCTGCAATTAGCATGAATGCTTTAGAAGACACTGACAAGTTCTGCAATGCCTGTATAAGGGAAAGAGGTACTGACTAGAGTTTATTATTTTTCTAAACTGGAATACCAGGATGTTGAACTGAGATATAAAGGCGATGTATTTTTTAATAGGTTTCATTTCATGAAATTGACATCGAAAGTAAATGATGTAATTAGGCTGTTCTTATAGATACTGGTAATTTACCCTTTAAGTCAAATCAGTAATGTAAAGGATACATGCATTAATATATTTTACACTTAGCAACCTAACGAAAATAGGCATCAATAGTTATTACAGTTCATAACATCTGAAATAAAATACATCTTTAGTTGATATGTCCAAAAGGTAACATTAACTAAAAGACAAACCAGAAAAGAGTTACTGCAAGACAGTGCTATAAAGTGTTCTGTATTATTTATTTATAGAAGGTTTGTCTTTATATTTTTTAGGAAATAAATTTAGCTTTTTATGATAACACTATGAAGACATAATGTCATAGCACAGCATTCTGAAGAAAAAAATTCAACACGATTACGACATTAGACGAGCTGGGGATACATATTGATTTATTAGAAGTTTATAAAATCTATCCTCTGAAGAGCTCCAACATGCCCTAATTCAACTGCAAGGATTGCTTTGATAACTCTCCCGTGGGAAAATTAGATGAAAGCTGGTCTAGGAGTGATTAAGAGATTTATGGGATTTATACACCAGCATGAAAGCTCAGGATTTTAGGCTTCTACTAATTGTTTCCAGCCCTAAATCCCCAAACTCTGACTCCACTATTGAGATATCTTAAAAGATAGTTCAAAATGCACTTCGGGAGTCCTGTGCCATTAATTCGAATAGCACTTCATAACTTTTTAGATATGATTTAAACTGTAACACATAAATCCTTTTTTTCAATAATGTTAAATAAGGAATTTCAACACATTAGGGATCATTTACATCTGACATTTTGCTGTTAGGTAAAATCCTTTGGATACAAATTTTTAAGTAATGTTTGCTTTAACATCTCTTTCCATATAGTTGAACCTCTTGTAAATGCAACATTAATTTTTTAAAAAGAACGTGGCTTTATATGCATGTTTTTTATCAATCATTCAGGACGGTGGGTGTCTGCCTCATGACATTATACATTTTATATTAACCTTCATGACTTACCAATATTTTTTTACAACATGAATGAATTTATTATGCCTTTCAGATTACAGTAATACTATTCTCAGCAATGAAACCAATTTTTGGACTTAACAGACAAAACAAAATCCATTTTACTATTTTTAAATTTTAAATTATTCTATTTGATAGACACAAGCATTGAAGTATACAAAAGCTTTTTAAATGACATCAAGCATCACATTATGTTACAAGAAAAAATTTTAAGTATTTTTGCCTCACAAAATTGGTGTCTTTTCATCAACTTCTCTGAAATTTGAACTCAATCATGTAGACAATAGTTAGCAACATTAATGAATAAATTTAGGTAAACAATCTGCCTTCCTTTGTGGCATTCAGGATCAGTTTAATTGTCCAGAGACTGCAAACTGAGTGGTTCAGAGAGCTCCTACTCACTCCTATTTCGTAAATTAAGAGTTTCTCCCTATTGTACGAACAAAACAAAATACAATAATTAATTGAGTGTTGAAGCTGACAAAAGACTACCACTGTCATAGCTTTCATGATAACGACAACCTTGGTTTCATATCATCGGTTTGTCAAAACAGTCTATTTTCTCTGCTTTTAAAAATAAATAAAAACTAGCTGTAATTTGTACATGTAACTACTCCCCAAGAGGACTGTAAATTGCATGAATTAGGTTAACACAAGAAATTCCTGGTTTTGCTTGTTGTAGGTATCTAGATTCTATAGAAGATAATATTTGAAAAATGACTTTCGCAATTTCTTAGAACTTTTGAAAATCACTGTTAAAATAATAACAAAATAAAAATCATGGGCTTTTATGTTGCCCGAGTAAGCATAAATATACTTCAACGATCATCTGTAAGTTTCATTTGCTTTTCTTGTTTTTCAGACTCTGAAAACCTAAGATCTAACTCTCGGATTGATAACTACATCTGCCCAAAGAGCCAATTTCGGTGTCAGCCTCCAGGCAACAGATACAAAAAGGTATGATACTCACCAAGGTTTGTAAATTTACACATTTGCAGTTGGATTTTCGTAGACTGTAGATTTTTTTCTCCTACTCTGCCTGCTGTTTGAATTCCCTGTTTGGGGTAGATGGGTCGTCCTGTTTGCAATGATATCATAGCTTCAAAGTCTGGAAAGCCAGCTTCCCACAGGCATGTCTCAGTATTAACAAGTTTCCACTCAGACTTTGTCAGAAGTACAATTCGCTATTAAAGAAGAAAGCAGAAATATGAACAAATATTCTCTTTACACAAGCTGCACAATTTTAGACAAGAATTTCAGGGAAATACCATGTAAATGGGCATTTTTTCTAAATCATCTTTAACTCTTAATGTTCCTTGTTTAACTGTGGGTTTCTCTTCAAAGCTTGAGTGATTCTCTTTCAATGTGTTTTTTTTTTTCCTTTTTTCAGTTTTTTTAGGTTTTATTTAAGGAATTAAAGTCTTATCCACCATGGTCAGTTCACTGAAAGCTTTGTTGTTTTCAGGCCATTGATACTGTAATCTCATCTCGAGTTCAGCCAGCCTCTTTATACTTAAAAATCATAAAGAAAAACATTCTTCATTTGCTTTCTTAAGTTACTGCCCTTATTTCCCTGCTTCTTATATTCCTCTCACTCAATAGAAAAGCAAAAAGAAAAAAGAAACTAAATCATCAACAGGCATCACAGTAATTCTAGATTGCCCAAGATGTTTCCAAGCACCCTGTTTAATTGGAATGGAATTTCATTTATTCAACGTCTGTCTGCTCCCTTCTGTGACCAGCCCTCTATGTGTACATAACTGGTCTTCAGAGTCATACTCTGACCTATTTGAAAGAATCCAAACCCTTTTTCCCAAAATTTAACTTAAAAAACCTAAACATACTATAAAAATGGTTTTAAAGAGAGCTACAATGCAGTTTCTCTAAAACATCCTTAACAAAAAATTATCACTGTACATGTAACACCTGGAATGGTGATGTCTCTCTCTCCTTGGCTAGTTTCCTTCCCACTTCTCTCTTTTGGGCCTAAACTATGTCAAAGCTCATCAGAGAGGCAAGAAGTCAGCAAAGGTTCACTGAGGCTAGAGGAAGGAAAAAATTCAGAGTCGGAATTCTGGCCATTGGTTGAGCAATGCATCCCTTATATTTGCTGTGTGTCCCCCGCACACACACACACCCCCGCCCCCATGATTTGATGTACTCACTTCCTGTTCCCGAAGCCTGGTAACCTGGCTCACCAGAGCCCTGGAGTTTTATCTCATAGCCCTGTGGATGGATTCAAAGAGCTTAAAGATGTTAGTGAGTCTTTGGAAGTGGCTGTGAGAACCAGGGAGGATCAAAACCCAGAAAGGCACCTTCATCACATTGAATATTGCTTGAGCCTTTTTTATTTTGGCACCCTATGGGGGCACATTCCGAATCAATTCCTTTTAAAATGATTTCATAGAATTCTGACACCCTGAGAGAATTTTGTGGTTGGCACATACTCCCTATGAAAATTTTATAAAACAAAAATTAATACAAGTATGGCCACTTTAAAAAAGTAAGATATAACTAAACCTTTTAATTTAAATTTTTGGATCAGTAGTATAAAATGAAATAATATGAAAAGGGATTCACAGAAAACCTCACCTGTGACCATCTCCACTCACTTTCCCAACTCCTAGACCCTTTGTCAGGGGTAATTTATATACCAAAGTTACAACATGGGTATAGCATGGATCGACTGCGATCAACCTAGACAATTACAAGTACAGCCGCTGAGCTAATATTGATCCAATACAGAAAAGAGTCACATAGGGAAGAACAGAGGCAGTCTGGGGAAGGGAGAGCAGTACAGGTCTGCATGTTCTTGTCACCCACCTGTATGCTTGATGCCCAGCTGGGCCCACTGGATCCGGTGGTGCTACTTACAGGATAATCTCAGATTGCTGTTTATCTAGGAAGGCAGACCAGCTGGCTCATTGCACCTCCAGCCACAATCTTGATGTCTTTATTTTTTGTGCTGAATTCCTTGAGAGCCCAGTCCCTCTCTGATTGTGTACTAATTTCTATCAAACTTAGTTGCCTATAATAGTAAAACACACTGAATTTTAAATTGGCATGAGAATAAGTAACATCTTTATGATATTGAATCTTCTTGATCTAGAACATAACTTTCTGTTTGTGTTCTTTTTATATAATTTAATAGTGACTTAAAGGTTTATTCATGTAATCTTGCATCTGTCTATTTGGGATTATTCTTTTTTATCTTTTCAGTTGCTACTATAAATAGGATTTTTCTATTGTATTTTCTGTATTTTGTATTTTTCATCTCTAGCTTTCAAGTCACAGTATGCTTGATTATTTTCATGAATGCAGGAGGAAAGAGATAATATGCAAATAATCCTATCTGTGATTTTGAGTCAGTATTCACCTCTGCCCAATATTTATAGGATACACAAAAATCCCAACCTGAAGACCATTAAGGTATACTTAACTTGTTGCAATGGGTGGAATGTGGGTTAAGTGGCTCAAATAACTAGAAACCACAGCTACAACTGGAGAGGAAGCTGACACTCTCTTTCCAGTACAAACTGGTGAGAAAAATGGTGGGGCTTGGTGGCAAATCAGGAAGTAGAAAACGCACTGAGTTCATGACGAAAGCTTCAGTAGAGACAAGAACCTTTAAATAAATATGTGTGTGTGTTTGGGTGTTTGTATGTGTGTGTGTGTGTGTGTGTGTGTGTGTGTGGACAGCGTTTGGGAGTTTGTGGAACAGTCTGTGACATCTAACTGGAACATATGTGTTGGAAAACAATGAGAAAATTGCAAGTTTTGCACTTAATTGTAAGTGGAAAAAACCAATGAACTCAAGCATAGATCAATCTGTCCCCTTTTTTCATTCATAATACAAGCCTATAATCAAGTTAATCACTAATTTTTAGAAAGAACAGTGATTAAATAGAAATGGACTCACAGAAAGCACATGGTTTGCAGAAGTGCTCCTCACAGAGGTTATTGGAACCAGAGCAACATATTATCTTCATTATAGATCATAAGAAAAATTGCTCGTTTCCATGGACATTTTTGTTATGATAGAATATTACTTATCATTTACAAGATGACACAAACAGTATTGTTATGGTTTGTGTCTAGATGTCCCCTCAAAGCCTCATGTGGTAAGAGATAGCTGGATCTAGAGTGTGTGATTACTAAATTAATCCACTGATCAGTTTGGCATGGTTCTGCTGGGATCAAGGATGTGAAACTAAAATTAAGGGTGGGCGTGCTACCCACCCTAAGGACAGGTAGCCTAGATAAAAGATACAGGAAGAAGCTAACTAGCTGCTTGTTTGCATTGCTTATTTGCATACATTCCTTGCATTTTCCTGACTTTACTTTGCTGCCGGTCGGCTGCCGGTCGGCTGCCAGTCTGCCATGCCAGTCCGCCCTGCCTCTGCCATGCTGCCCTGCCTCGGACCTAGCGGACTATAGACTGAAACCTCTGCAGACTGTGAGCTAATAAACCTTTCTTCCCCTAACTTTGGGTGTTGGATATTCTGTCCCAACAACGAGAGAAAAGTAACTAAAACAAGTATCTTGGTGAGCATTTTTTGAAGCAGTCTCTCTTGGTTTAAAACTGCTAAGCTTTCTCAGAATGTTTCTAAGTCATGCAGCATTACCTTTGGCAAATGTTTTTTGCTATAAATCTGACTAGTGAAGATTCCTGGTGGCATCAGTGTCCTGTGAGAAGTCACAGTATCTCTGTAGAGTTTGTGAACTCCTCGAGTTAAAGTTTGGGATACAGGTGTAGATTACCAAAAAGAGAGGCCGTAAGTTGCATCAGTTATACAGAAGTGTCTACTGCTAATTTTTTTAAAAAAATTTAAGAAATTCTTTGCTTAAAGAATTTATTTCCAGATGAAACTACTTTGAACCATTGTATTTTCTCTTGCTATTCAGGAGTGCTTTAGATTCATCAGAGTAGACCTTCATGTTTGACCCTCTGGGGCAGGAGAAAGTCCAATAAAATAAGTATTATATCCACAGCTTTTAGAAATTACATTAGTACTGGTGAGGAACAAAGAATAAGTCATCTTTTATTTTGGTTTTTAAACTTTTAGCAAAATTTTCACAATGATGCTCTTCCCACCTTTGTAAGACAAGGAAATGTAATTCAGACTACGTACAATTATCACATTATGTCAGTGAGACCCATCATAAAGTTTAAAAAACACCTAGTTTGCACCATAACAAAAGAGTATTACACAGTAACAAACAACTGGTGCCACCCCACAACTGCTAGAGTAAATTCCAGCTTCCTTCAGTTAGCTTTGTGAGCTAACCCCAGTTTAAATCTACAGGTGTATCTGTAACAGTCTTTCTCAGCCTAGGCACTGTTGACATTGGGATCTGGATGATCCTTTGTTATGGACGTTATCTTGTGCATCACCATCCTGTGCTCTACAGACTAGAGGTCAGCAGCACCCTCTCTGCCATTTGTGACGAGACATGTCTCTGGGCATTGAGGAATATCCCCTGGGGGCCCAAATCTCCCCTGTTTGAGAATCACCAGTTTAGAGTTCTTTACTCTCTGAAAATAGACTTTCCCACCATAATGAACTTCACAGAACGTCATAGAACATCATAGACCATTCTTTGTCCTCTGCACATGTGTAACTCCTGTGCATTTTCTGTATACAACACTCTTCCCCCTGTTATGCCAGCCCAACTCCTCTTATCTCCAGGGCTCGTTTTAGCAGTCCAGAGTAGGTAGCCACAGGTATGTCTCTCCTTCCACAGCATGACCTTGCTGCATGGAGGGTTGAAGGTTTACCTGTGTCTCCTAGGAAACCATAAGGTACAAGAGGTCTGGAATCATTACAGAAGTCTTCCCCATTGCCAGGCACATAACAGGTGAACAACAGAGAGTTGTTGAATAAACTAACATTTAGGCCTAAACAGACATTAGTCAATACCACCAGAGTGCTACTTTTTTAAAATGACATTTCCTAGTACAGTTATTAAACCTTAAGAGTTCAAAAAATAACCTTGGGAAAAACCTGGAACATGTGTCAAGCACTAATCATTCTTTCAACTAAATTCTTTCCATGCTTTTGACCTTTACCAGTCTTCTTAGCATAATTCATTTTATATTTAAAACCTATATTTTATCACAATTTGGCAGGTTTTTGTTTGCTGTCTATTAGCACAGTAAAGGTCACATCATTAGACTAAGCCTAGTGGCAGAAGAAACACAGTAATTTGCCAATGGGAAACATACTAAAAGTGACTTCATTTTTTATGTTGTCCTACAACTTTTACCTCCAGGTTGATTTTAAATGTTATTATTCAAAACTGAAAGGAAAGTACACAAAAGAGAAGAAATTACTTAGAAGTCCAAATCTAAAACCATGCTTATTTTACACACGTAAATATTAGAAATGTGCTTAAAATATCTTGGCTGACAAAGGTGTTTAAAGAGCTATTAAGAAAAGCTACTTCAGTGCACAGAAACGTGGGTTAAATGTTTCTCTTTGGTTTGTATCTCTTGCATTTTTTTTCTGATGATAAACTAATTTTTAACATTATTTATACGTCACGCAGATAATTATTTGATGTGTATCCGATGAGATACAAACTACAGTCCATTCTTGGAAGTAGTGTATGGGACCTGGGACAATGCTCACCGTAATTCTCCTGGCATTGTCTCTCATTTCAAGGACTTTTCAGTATAACACAAAGCAAGGTAAACTGTCCACATGATTTACTGTTTGTCCACTCCACACAAGCACGAGAGTTGATAAGGAGAGGTAACTGAGACTTAGCACTTGCTGGGGGAAACTACCAGTCCGACAAAGGATAAAAGACACATACACAAGGGATGGTACTTTAGATCATGCATTAAAACAAACAGACTATATTTATTCAAAGACAGATAATATCATTGTGTAGGTGAGTGTAACGGAGTTTTCTCAGGAGGCGAGGCATTTGAGATAGATTAAATAATCTGTTTAAAAGTACTATTTACTTAGGTCATATTTTGATAACAGTAAATATTGGGAAGTAAGAGCTAGAATGTTTGGTACCTTACATGTCACAGTGAAGAATGTTGATATTATCCTGGTTGGCAGGAGCCACATTTGAACAGTTTTGTCACCACCCCGCTAATGTTGAGTAAAAAGCCTGTCACTCACTAATTGATAGGGCCGGTGGTGGTAGAGTGTGTATAGGGAGAAAGAAAGGAAGGAGGGCAGGAAGGTGGAAAGTAAGGAAGGCAGGAAGACAAGAGAGAGGGATGCAGGAAAGACAGGTAAGAAGGAAGCCAGGCAAACAAGATGTCAGGTTTTTACTGACAGAGAGCCACTGGATATTTTTGCATCACATCACTGAATTTTAGCTGTATTGAATAGGTCATCTAACAGCAGGCACAGAATAGATTATGAAGACACCCATGTTAAAATACCAGCTGAAACTACTAGATAAGAGAAAGTGAAACCTGACTTTGTGGATAACCATGAGGGTAAGAAAATGAAAAAAAATTAATTAGAGAAAAGTTTACATGGAAAACTTTAAATAGATAATTTAATGAATTCATTGCAAGCAAGATTTAACACTCCAAGTCTTCATGGCTGGACAGCAAAGCAATTAGGGAGCTATTGGTGGAAATGATGAAGGGGACAAAATGAAGAGCTCAGTTTTGAGATGGCTGAGCTGGAATGTGGTTGAGGTCTATGGGCAGAGACAGCCAGGTTTGGGGCGCAGAGGAGAAACCAGGGCTAAGACTCTGCCTTTGGAACTGCTAGCAGACAGAAGAAAATAGAGAAGGCATTCGAGGGAATGAGATAGACTTCTACAGAGAGAGAGGTGCAAGTAAGACGGACATTTGGTTAGATCTATGTTATGAATGTCAAAATGATAAAGAGACAATGAAACAAGGTCATACTCTGTGAGCAAATTCAAGGCAAGAGATTTAAAAGAGAATATTTTGAATGCATGACTGAGTGTGGGCTGCACATAGTGACTTACTTCCAAAGAATGCAGCATGAAAAGTCAGGGAGGGCTTCACAGTACAGAAACCTCGAAAGTACTACTATGGCCAGGTGCCTCACAATCAGTATCAACCATCCAAAGCGATGTTAATATGATATGATGACAATGGCACATTACCCTGTAATCTTCAAGTCCCCAAAACTTGAAACCACAGTCTAACCATTGAAAGTGCAGCAGACAAGTACAAGTTGAGGGGCATTCTTCTAAATGGTTGACCAGTGTTCATCAAAACTGTCAAGACCATCAGAAATAAGGAAAGTGTGAGAAAGTGTCACAGCTAAGAGGGGACTAGAGGGACAAGATGGCTAAATGTAATGTGGTATCCTGGATGGATCCTGGAGTATAAAAGAAATATTAGATTAAAAACAAAGGAAATTATGCATAAAGTACAACATTTGTTAATAATAATAATACATAAATATTGATTCATAAATTACAACAAACATGTTGACAGTAATAGTAGTACATCTAAAATGTACCATTAACATAAAATTTTTGAAAATTGAGAAACTGAAGATTTACACGTGAAGAAAGAAAAAAAGTAATAGTAGTACAGGAAACTGGTTAGGTATATGGGAACTCCTTATAGTATATTCTCAATTTGTGTATGTCTGAAACTGCTCTAAAAAATAAAGTTTATTGTAGATAGAGCAATCCAGTTTACTAAATGTTGCAGAGATTAAGGTTAGTCAGGTGGATTATAGGTTTATAAGCTAAATTCTGAGAGAAATTTTGGTAATGTTGGGCAGAGGATTTACTACACAAAGAAAAAAAGTGGTAAGTGGGTGATTAAGGAATGAAAGCAGTAAAATGGATTATGACAAGGAAGGACTGTAAGGAATATAGATGCACAGACCCCAAGTAAGTTCATGAACCTTTATAGGTAAAGAGGAAGAACCAAAGGAAAGAAAGAGATAGAAAAGGTAGGTCAAAGAGAACAAAATGGTATGTGTTCATTTCTTACTGCTGCTATAACAAACTGGCACAAATTTAGTGGTTTAAAAGAACATTAATATATTATTTTAATAGTTCTGGAGACCAGAATCTTGAAATCAGTTTTAATGAGGTAAAATCAAGGTATTAATGGACTATATATACTTTCTGGAGACTCGGAACATATTTCTTTGACTTCTCTAGTTTCTAAAGGCAGCCTAGCTTTCTTGCCTTGTAATCCCTTCCTCCATCCTCAAAGCCAGTGGAAGAGTATCTTACTCCTTGCTGATCTCTGCTTCCATCTTCCCTCTCACTCATAGCTCTTTGCCTCCCTCTTATAAAGAACCCTATGAATACACTGGGTAACCCAAGATAATTCATGATAATCTACACATCTCAAGATATTTAGTTTAATCATATCTATCATAAATCGTAAAGCCCCTTTACCAAGTAATGCAAACTTCTCAGGTTCCAAGGAATAGAATTTAGACATCTTTGGGAAGCCATTGCTGAGTCTACTACAGGTACCAGGTGGATCTAGAAGATCATACAGGAGATGAGACAAGAAGCAAAAGTGGGAAGATCCACCTTAAACAAGAAAAGCCAAGTAAGGCAGAGGTAGTAACTGCTAGATGAAAAATGAAGAAATTAAGAAACCAGAAGATTCTAAATATAAACATATATGTTCCCAAGATGCTACTCCGAAAATATCTCCAGGGTCCCTTGAGTCTTTGGACTTAATACTAATTTGTCTGTGTATCCAGTGAGACTCAAGAGTGTGGATAAACAAGTACTGAATCTGTAAAATGAGCAATTCCTGAAATTCAAAGAAGGCTGAAAACTGAGTTCGCTTTAAGCATCATGGAGAAAATTGGCTGAATACTTAGCAATCCGTAGACAGCAAAATGGCCACACCTAGGAAGTGGGGCTAAAGTAAAGCTCCAATAAAAATAAAAATATCCAATAAAAATATCACTATACAACTATCAGAATGGCTAAAATTAAAACTTGTGACAGGCCAGGTGTGTTAGCACATGCCTGTAATCTTAACTATTCAGGAGTCTCAGGCAGGAGTACTGGAAGTTCAAGGCCAGCCTACGCAACTTAGCAAGATCCTGTCTCAAAATAAAAAGAAAAGGGCTGAGGGTGTAGCTCAGTGGTAGAGGTAAGTTTCTCAGTACAGAAAACGAAACAAAACTCTTCTAACAACACCAAATGCTGGTAAAAAATACAGAGAAAGTAGATCTCTCAAACACTGAAAGTGCCCTACGGAGAGGCCCACATGAGAAAGAGCTGAGGGAGGCTTCCTGCCAACAGCCAGTGAGGAACTGAATCTGTCAGTGCAACAGCTCATAAGGAACTGAATCCTGACCCCAAGGACGTGATCCTCCCCCACTGAGCCTTCAGCTGAGACTGCAGCCTTAGCCAACACTGTGGTTGTCCCTCTTCAAGATAGCCTGCAGCAGACTCCAGCTTAGCTACCTCCAGATTCCTGACCCCCAGAAATTGTGAGATCATTGATGTCTATTGCATTAAGCTGCTAAACTTTGGGATGATTGGTCACATAGCAATAGATATCTAAAAGCTCCTATTACTCCTCTATCATGTTCATCTGTTTTGTACTTATCACATGGTTTTTAATCATTATGTATTCAACTCCCTCTCAGGATTATTGATTCCTTCAGGCAAAATTCACTGTGTATCTCAGAGCCCAACCTTGCTGGTATGCAGCATCATTAGCATTCAAAAGATACTGACAGTAAAACTGAGCCCAATGGAACTTCAAACAACCATGGTGACATAGGACAACTCTGTAGCGCAAAGTGGAGATAGGCTTGGTTCAAATTCTGCTACTTCATTCATTAACTGTATTATCTTTGCCAAGTTTCTTAATCTTCCTGTAAGGCCTTAACCTTGCCTTATCTGTAATGAGAATAGTAACAATACCCACTCCCTAGGGTCAGATGAATTATTATTTTAAGATATTACAACAGTATTTGTCACACAGTGTTCAATACATGTAGGATGCTGTTTCTGATAGTATCTGGGAACAATTGCCTGAAGGAACTCAGAATGTGTAATTGTATGTGGGCTATGGGCCTGGGAATTGATCCCAGAACCTTTGCATTGAGCTACATCACCAGCACACACACGCACTCACACACACACACACACATGCACACACATGCACACACACACATGCACCCCTGTATTTTGAGACAGAGCCTCGCTAAGTCACTGAGTTGCCCAGGCTGCCCTGAAACTTGATATCTTCCCACCTTGGCTTCCAGAGAGGTGAGATTACAGGCATGTGCCACTACAGCCAGCAAGATGTGTAATTCTTTTTTTTTTTTTCTTTTTTTTTTTAATTTTTTTATTATTTTTTACCAAGAACATGTATTGGTACATTGCATACATAATGATCATAATCAACATGGTTATTTTGTACCTGTACATGATACATCTTGGTTTTCCCCCCTCTTCCCCCCTTCCCCTCCCCTCCCTTCCATTCACCCACCCCTCCCTATTTGCAATAAGTGTAACTAC